>OX442420.1:6641734-6756480 GCA_949361645.1 Spongilla lacustris
TAAACCTAAGCACATAGCTAGTTGTCATGCAACAAAATGGGAGAAAACTTACTCAGAAACAATTTGTTTTTCATAATTTGACTATCATTTGCATTCCTGAGATCTGCTAGTCTGTGTCTGTGAGGCTCTAGAGTGAAATTGTGATGTTGTCTATTGGAGCAGCACTTGTTTCAGTACTATTTCCACCTTTCTATTTTTTTTGCTTTGTTATTTTGCTTATATTTTTCAGTATTACTCCTGCATAAAAGACATATATCTAGAATTTGGACCACATATTTTATTTTAGACATATAACTGTTTGAAATACATGCAAAGCTGCGCATTCAGTTGAAATAATGATGAATGAGAGCCAACAAATACTATGATAAAAGTGATATCTATATGGCAATGTCATTGTTTTGAGTTGATTCTTTTGGGACTATCATGGCAATAGTGCACAATATTTGAACTGTATTTTTATCTCATACATTCAGCAAGCTGCAATCTGATGTAGTATCTCCAAGGCAGATGTAATGCAGCCAATATCTAGAGTTATAAAAGATCACATGATGGACTCTAGTCTAGAGTGTTCTACAGTACTATATACATGTACATGTATGATGTGTCTTTCTGTGAATATGTATTCGTTCATCTTTTTTGCAATGTAGAACATCAGATTAAAATCTCTGTTGTAAATTACCTATCTGTAAAGCACGGCTTCATCTTAGTGCAACTTTATTGCCAAGAAGTGCTAGATTGGCTAGTGTACAGAACATGAACTTCTGAAGATGGATTTGCAAATGTGTTTTTGGGTTTATTTAAATTGCAGATTTAGAAAACAATATCTTCCCAATTTCTATACAAGGTACTTTTTCATATTCTTGATGGTTTGAAGTAGACGATTAATGGACGGAATTGCACAATACATGTACATTTATGTGAACATTTTGTCCTGATACAGTGTATACCAGTACATTTGTACATGTACATGTAACAAAATATGAGCCAGTTTATCAGTGATTACATGTATATAGCTTTGGTAGACATTAATGGTGGCCTGTACAAAAAGCCAGGGAATCAATGGTCTACTTGTTTCATTGCTTTCACGCACTTGATCTAGAAGAGTAGTGCACGTCCTCCTCCACGTCAACCTCGGGCTCTATAATGATTACAGACCTACATTTAGCAAATATAGTTTCTGTGTAACTTCATAATTGCATCAGTGTTAAACTCCTTGTTTGTTTCCTTTTAGCATCATTAGTGTCCCAAATCATGTAAATCCACATAGATGAAATGAGACCAACTCAAATAACATTTAATCCATTTGGAAGGGCTGTGTATATTATAATTATACTACATGATTGCATGTGATGGGCCATTTTCATAGAAACTGTCCCATGTACAATTACAAACTTTATTATGAACCTGACAGCTACAATATGTGTATGCACCACTAATCAAATGTACATTGCATTAAGATATCATTTCAACTAAATGTTCTCAACCACTTTCACTTCCTTAATCTACCAGAGACTGCACTTATTTGTAGGGTCCATTGGTGATCCAGAAGGACACTTGAATGCATTGGCAAACTCAGCACTATTCATTACTGTTCCAATCACCCTGTAGCATTTGAGTATTTGCAGTGGCAGGGAGGAAAGATAAAATAAAGAAAATGCATTGCATAACTTGATCTAAAGGTTCTTAGCATCATGCCATAAGGTTGGGCCATGCATATTCATCTACTCTGAAGCTGTAGCTTTTCCTTTTGTGTACATGTAAATTAAATTTATATGGACAGTTTCTTAATAATTGTGTTGGACGTACACCTAAAATGCTTTATGCTTGATACACCTATACTCCACAGGCTTCAGAATAAAACTTCCTATCTTATAGACATCTCACAACAAAGGTATGATATCTCCACTGAAAGTATATAATCATACTATTAATGTTGGCGACATGTTGATGTTGCAAATTGCTTTATTCCAAACAATGAACAAACAGCCCACACTTGAAATAATCATAATCAATATAGCAATAAAGCTTACTTGCAAGGTGGCAGCAAAAAACAATGCCAGCAGCTACATGTATGTATGCTCTGATTATGGCAAGCCCCTCATTTACTCGATTTGTTTCAAGTTACAAAAACCTTGCTTGATACTTTTTTTGCTCGCTCGCTTCTCCATTCTGACGAGGTACATTTATCTAGAGCCTATGGTTGAACAATCTCCAAAGTGAATGAAAAATGAAGCCTAATGTTTTAGTGTTACTTTATTCCAGTCAAACATTTTATAGACCATTGAATGTGAGGATCAAAAGTTGCCTACATGTAGGTTAAAATCGCGTTTTTCACCTACATGTAGGCGTGTGGTTGATCTCATTAATAAAGTGTTATCTCCTTTCACAACTACATTATATAATAAATACATTGTTCATCTAGAGTCAGTCATTACCTTAATGGCTCAGGGCTGTGCACATCAGTCATCACAGCATTCTGCACTGCTTCCTCTGTCAGATAGCTGCACCAGAGCTGTTAGGAGAATAAGCATGACATCATGACCTCACATCTCCATGACAGCACAATAAAAGGATCTTGTAACTCGAATTAAACAATGAGCAGTTTTCAATGTTTTTTTCTTCTTCTTAGTACCACAAAACAATATGAATAGTTAAAATCTGACTACAAGTCAAGGATCTGTAGTCCTTCCTAACACTTTTACATTCCACTGCTTTGTATATAGTGAACAGGTAAGGAAGACCTAATGAAAATGTCGAACACATGCCTATACCAGTACTTTCTGGTGGTTCAGTGATGTGGTGTTGTACATGACTAGCACATAAAATATGGAGGCCTACCTGTCCAAATGCTATAAAGAACAATTGTTCATCTGTGTAGTTCAGGTCAGGTAGAAGTTGTATTGCATCGTTCGTTTGTTTTGCTGCCTGATATGCCTGGTAGAGAATACAACATTCTATCCATCATTTAGAAATATTATTATATGTACATGAATATACCATATACGATGTTATCAATCCTCCATTGTCAGCAATATTCTCCGGTAGTGTGTTTGCTCCATCGTCCTGTAAAGAGTTCAATGAAATGACTGATGAATTGTATTAATAAATGACAGACAGAATTCTATGTCCGATCTGGCATAGTCAGCTGTTGGTCACAACTGACTATGATTCTTTTAAATAAGCTCTAGAAGGACATACAGAGTACACATGACATATATTAGGGGTATCAGTAGGACTGCAGGTGGCTTGATCTTGGTGTTAGCCCTGTTGTAACCTTAGTTGTTAGGTACCTTAGTGTTACCTTAGTGTTACCTTTGTGTTAACACCCTTTGCATGGTTACCTCTTGGTTTTGTTGTAATGTTTGGTTGTCATGTGACCACTTCTCTCCCTCCTCCCCCTCCCCAGAATGAGCAGGTTCTGAAGCAGCAGGTTACAGAGCTACAGTAATGAGTGATGAATGCTCTAGATTTTGTTCCCTGTCTGCAGGGCATGTCAGTTAATGCAAGACATTGGCTGTTATTTCTGTCTTTTATAAACATTTTGAAGGAGTTGAAGTGAACAAAACCAAAAATATAATTTACTGATGAGAGGTATATCCCTCTCGCCAGATGGTATGACAGATGCCAAGTTACCAGGATACTTGAGTTTTGGTTGAGATTGAATCAAAAGTTGCTAAATGAAGCAGCTACTTTGCCATCAAAATATGGATCATTTATGGAATATAACTTCAGACAGACATCTGTAAGGTATCTATCTATTGAACCTCATCATAGCATAATGCTGGCATTAAGTATCAATATTTGCTATTATGTACATTAATCATTTTTGAGCAATAATATTATAAATAATTTTCTTTTGAATGTCAATATTGGGTTTGAAGAAAAGGTTGCATTGCACTCACAGCTATTCCAAACAGAGTGAGGTTTGAGTACTCATCAATGTAGCACTGCTGCCTTGAATAAAAATTGACCCTAGAATATTGAGTCCACAGGTTTTCAAACTGTCCTGTTGCATCATACTGCCACCCTGGTCAAATACAAGAAATATAACATTTTATGCAGTGCAATGTATGGGATTTATAATGTTAGAAAATTGCCTTTCGTTTGAATCATTATAACCTCCGAACGGTTAAGGCTATTGACTTCCTATTTCCAACACTTTGTACCACACCATTTCTCTATGGCAAAGTACATTTTGTGGGCTTGTACAAGTTCCGTGCCAGTATTGCAACATTCGATACTCCGTTGGGTTCAACAAACTACGTCCACATTTTACGAGTTGATTCGTGCCAATGTTATCATCACCGCCTCCCCATACATTGAGCAGGACGCAATTTGTCCAAATCATTGGTGCATGTAGTTTTTTCAACTGTATCTCCGTAACGAATGGCATAAGAGTTAACGAATTGATAGGTAAAGGACCTCTTGGTTTGAACTCTCGAACATTGCAATATTGGTACGGAGCAACTACAAGGCCCCAAAATGTATTTTACCATACAGGAATGGTGTGGTATTAAGTGTTGAAAATAGGACGTTGATAGCCTTAACAGTTTGGAAGTTCTAATAATTCAAAAAACGCAAAGCAATTTTAAAACATTTTATATATAAAAGATACGACATTTTCTCAGAAACTGTCCCGTATATGTATTTATTTCTCAGCATATATTATAATCTTATAGTGATAACTAAAATTCTTTACCTACACACATTTTTTTGGTAACAAATTTATTTCTTTTGTTAACTTTAAATAAATACATTTGTGCTAAAAACAGAAATGCAACACATACTACACATCCGTGCAATGAATACAAAATGCAAGACATCCAAACACGAAATGCAAGTGTATAGACCATTTAGAGCCCTTGAGCTCTATAGTATTCATAGTATTAAAACACGCTTACAAAGCTGAAGCATACGAAATGCACTCACTACACGTTCCATGCCCGTTTAGATGCACCCACAATGAAATATATCGAAACCTTTTTTGTGTCCCCTGCTGTTAGAAAAATTTGGACACTGTACAGTACCGTTCAATAATTAACTAGTCTGTATACAGTTCTGCACATCCATTGGAGTGTATTATAAATACACATACCATTGTTATCAAAGCCATGTGTTATTTCATGTCCAAGCACAACTCCCAAGCTTCCATACTGAAAGTACCTGAATAATGATGGCATTATCATATTTCAATACTCCTCTTTCTGCTTACATTGGCCATTCAGGGTGGAAAAATGGTGGTCTCATTATTCCTTCTAAGACATCTGGCATAACATTTATAATTTGTAAATGCAGATTATCATTACCACTCATCGACATACGTACATATACTGTTGCTGTTCGGTAAATTATATGCATCCACGGTTGCAGGAGGATGCCAGAGGTCATATGGTTGCCTTAGCAGCACAAGGCTTCTAGGTACCAAATCAGTTAGGTAGCTGTCAAGGTTCTCTATGTAGTTGTCAGCTGATGCAGTGAGCTGAGAAATCAAGTGCTATACCTTATCCACTGATTTATATTTGCTTTGTTCAAAACTCACATTCTCATATATCAAGTTGAGCCAAGTGTCATTAAAGGTGAGGTCAGGATATGCAATATTTGTGAGCATCAGGTCAATCTGATGTCAAAAGAAAGCAATGATTGTAAATATGCATACATCAATGTATCATGAATACCACCAGTGTTTCAGAAGATGCATGAATGTTAATCATTGCAAGCTGAATGCTATTGTTATTTTCATGTATGCAAGGTTTGATTTGTATTGGTTAGTGCATTGATGTTACCAAAATAAATTCAAAAAAACCCAACACAAATACAGTAATAACCGTTTACAATACCTTATTTTGTGCTACAGATATTGTTTGCTGGTCTAGCCATGTTCGAGACCCAATCCTGGTGCGAAATTCCTTCTTAATATCAGTCAGCATTTGTGTTGCAATGTCCTGGAGAAAGAACACTATAAATTATGGTACTATTTATCACTATTTATTTCTGATAGGCTGTAATGGCATATACATGATGGTTGGATGGATAGATGGGTGGATGGGTGGGTGGGTGGGTGGGTGGGTGGGTGGGTGGATGGATGGATGAATGCCAGACAGACATGTACATACATTACATACATACTTACATTACATACATACATACATACATACATACATACATTACATACATACATACATACATACATACATACATACATACATACATACATACATACATACATACATACATACATACACATACATACATATACACACACACACACACACACATATACATACACACACACATACATACATACATACATGCATACATACATACAACAAAACACACATACATATACACACATATGTATAAGTGTTACCTTGGAATTGTTTGGAAGAATACTTTCAGCAAAGACACGTCCAAGTGCATAAGGCATTACCCTTTGTAGAACATTTATACAGACTTGGTTCCTCGTGCTTGGAACTTGAGCTAAGGGGTTATTGAACAGCTGGAATTGATAATAATCACTAACTACACTGTCATTTAAATATGTTATCAAAGTGTACAAAAGCTGCCACTTTGCATAATTCTGCAAATCTCTGTGGGCAATGGAGTCCAATTGTTATAATAATCATTGGCAACAATTCCAGCTTACGTATTTGAAAAATTCTTAAGTACACTGGACAACTGTGAAAAGTATTTTTCCCCATAGAGAACAATTGGTTCATTTGGAAGTATATCTTGAACTCCAACTTCATCAAATACAGCACTTGTTTGTTTAACCCAAAGGTACTATCGATCAGATAAATTAATAAACAATACCTCCAAAATCATGCAGTCTTACATCTGTCCATAGGGAGCCAAGATATCCTAAAGTTCTAACTGTGTAGTTTTGAATATTGGATCCAGTAGGTGATCTCAGGGAGGTTAAGGCAGCCTATACAAGAAAAACATGCTTACATGCTGTTGACAATATGTCGACAAGTATGTTCATGATTACATCATTATGACAGTATGCAAATATAGCAGGGCTAAAGTACGGAAGATATTATTGTAAAGCACTCATTCCTATTACCATGCTAGGGCACTCTAGTGCTTAGATTTCGCATATGGCACGTAGAAACTTAGGCTTAAACATATATAAGTTGCGAGAAAGTTCAGTTACATCATATTTAATGGCCTTATGAGGGTTGTTTATGGAAAGCAAAAAGGCGGAGATGAAAACGATGGCGGATAAGATGAATTTTGTGCCTGGTATGTTAAACCATGTTTCTATTGCTCGTCTACGCTTATGATGTGATTGAAACATTCTTGGTTCGCAAAATTTTGTTGTGTTTACATAAATACATCACCATTTTGAATACATACAAGGCAGGATTACCACGTACGAAGGCTGGTATAAATCTTGAACCTAAGCAAAAACCTAAAGAACCTAAGCATAACTTTGTGTGCTAAGTAGAGCTGTAGTATAATATCGCATTTATTGCTCGATCCGTGCATTGCTATATCTCTGCCTCTATTGCTCAAATGACTAATCAACATCAAAACGTACACATGCAAGCAAACCGGAACAATCATACACTATTAGGTGCACATTTATTAATAGCATTCAAACCAAGTTTGACTGAAACATATACTGGGGTTTTTACACCTTATGAAAGGTTATGTATATATGGTCTGGGTATGAGTAACACCTCTGAGATATGTATGCATGTATAATACATTGTATTAAATTAACAGCACAATTTTTTAATTTTGTGTTTATTTGAATTTAAAGCAATAACCACATATGACACTGCAATACTAACAGCACAGTTTTCTTCAAGTAATCAAAAACATGGTGTACTACGTGACTGTCACATTCTACAACTTTTGTTTTCTGTGACCCCAGTCTTATCAACTGAATTTTGCTATATACCTTCACTCGGGGATAACGGATCAGGATGAATATTAGGATGTAGCTTAAGCACCAACCTCTAACCGATTTGGCTGAGCTAGATTCTGAACTCAGGAAACCATTCAGGCATTTTCGAGCGATACACAGCTTTTAAAGACTGAAAGTTTTAGGCATTTTTTTTTTCGAAGCGATCAATTCATGCTAAATGATGCATTCAGTTGTTCAGAGCAATGATTAGTACATCATTTGAGCCAGTTTTTACAACATACCAGCTTGTTTTTCCATTAGAATTCAGGTTGCCAAATGTCTGGCCTCAAAAAGCACCATTTTGGGATGAATTTCATTAAAGAGGTGATTAGTTATTGCGGATAAAGTGGGCAGTTCAGTGGTATGACTCAAGCTGAAAACAGTTCTTTTCAGTTGTGAACAACAGTGGAGAGCATGCATAAAGGTAGAGCATAGCTGGGCTGTAGCTGGGCATTGCTGGGATTACCTTCGGAACTTTCTCTCCTGCAGCAATGCCCAAGTACGCTCTACCCATTTGCTTGCTCTCCGTCGTTGTTCACAGATGGATGATGCTCAGTTCTGAAAAGAACTGTTCTTGGTTTGAGTCATACCACTGCCCAATTTCTCAACCATAACTGAGAATAACTGTTTATAAAGGCATAGTTTTAATGAAATTCAAAATGTTGCTGATGTAAAGCCAGACGTTTGGCAACCTGAATCTAACAGAAAAACAAGCTGGTACAATGTAAAAAGTGGCACAAACAATGCACTAATCATTGCTTGGAACAACTAAATGCATCATTTGCTCAAAAATACCCAAACGGCTTCTCACGTGCAGAATCTAACTCAGCCAAATCATTTAGAGGTTGGTGCTTAAGCTACATTCCAATAATTATCCTAATCCGTTATCCCCGCATACCATAACTCATTTAACAAAACTAGGGTCACTAAAAATAGAACATGATAGTCATGTGATACACACACCACATTTTTGATTACTTCATGACAATTGTATAGCCCATGCATCTGTGCAGTTAGATTTTCAATATCACATGTGATTATTGTGATATCAATCAATGAGTGCATGTGCGGCTGATGCACATGCTTATTTATTTTTCATCAGCAATATCCTCTTTTATAATGCCTACTCCCCCTACATGTATATCACTCACATAGATGCAAGCATGTAACAGCACAACTCAGAAATGGTGACATTATTTTATTAATATCAATTTTTTTTTGTCCTATGAGCACCTTCAGACTTTAGAGCATGCAAGTATAATGCTGAGACTTCCACATGGAACTTTGATTTTGAATTCATATATACAAACAATAGAGAAACTTCTGCTTTTAATTTTTAAATCCCCTTTTTTTACCGCCCATGTTTGTGATTTGAAAAATGTTTCAAAATCTGGCGGTACTAATTCCCAAGGGCCCCTATAACATACCTGTGCAAGAGCCTGCTCAACTGCCACAATGCGGAGTGCTGCAGTCTGGTAATATGATAAGCTGTTATTTGGGTTAAGACCATGGAGTGTGTTAGAAATGTTAGATCCCAATATGGTCAGCATCTAATGGATGATCATTTCAGAATATATAAGCACGGAGCACAATAAGTACAAAACAACTAATTTGTGACCTATTTACTAAACATCAAATCACAACTTACTGTGGAATTAGTATACTGCAGAGGATTTGAAAATGTTAATCCTGAGTTGTACACCTGTGTATTGCATCCAAACAATAGAATCCAAAGAAACATAAATACACAATGACATACATAAATACTGCGCTTTGTTCTGTCAGTTGGGCTGACTGATATATCCAGAGTAAAGAATGCTGGACTGTTGAGTAGCTTTTCCTGGATAAACTGATCTCCATTTAGAGACCATGTAGTCTGAGCACTCATATTTATGAGAGGCCATCCACCTACAAAAACAAGGATTTAAAGTACACTGCCTTGGTATGTTACAGTATGCCCTCCTTATAAGCACCATGTTTGTTCCCTGAGCTTATAAATAATTTGAGCCTACGTATGAATTTAACTACACCTTAAATACATTAGACTGCATTCAGTCTTATAAACATGCCAGATGCCTAAAATCCTTCTCCAAAAAGATTTCAATGTTATCTCCTACAAACTGTACAAGGGTAGACACACTGTCCTTTTTCGGAAATAGACTGCATGTTGTTCTGCATTGTTGCGGTCTTGTGCTTCATCTTCAACATCCAAACCTGTAGATGAAGTTATTAGATACAAGAGTCTTGCTGCCATCATCTTCTCCTATTCTGTTCTGCCTCCCTCTAACCAAGGTTCTTCACCAACTCAACTGCTGCTATTCGGATCACTCCTGATTCGACAGGCAAGCTGGTGATGACAGCAGCCATCTCCCTTAATTGATACGTTTCTCCAGCCAGCATTGCTGCCAACACTGCTGCTTTTGTTAGGTCACATCTGCCCGATGCAAAACCAATAAATTTCACGAACGAGTTGTGGCCGCGATGTCCTGCAAGGTAGTTACAAAATAATGCAGGTACATGTAAGATTGTGTAGCTCCTGAAATCTGTCCTTTCACAAGTACACAAGCACAAACCTGCCTAAGAACAGTCCTTGATTGGGCCTGTAGATTCTGACTGGGATCAGTGTCATACTGCTAAATGTACCATGGAATGAGCCAGCTTGCCTTTGTAGTAGCCCTTAAAGGTAACACTGATAAGGGCTGTACAACATGTGCAGTTAGGAAGCAGAAAAAGGAGCAAAAGATTTCTCAACCTAAGCTGTCCATTAATGTGTCTGCCACACTAGGTGAACTGGCATTGTCCAGCAACATCAATCAGTTACTATTTTGTGATATAATTTGCTTATTTACACGCCTAGACCAATCCGTGCAGAAAATTGCAGTGAGCATGAAAAATAACATAACCTGATGCTCTAACTATTACATACATGCTTACCTTGCCACGCATTGAAGCCTTCCTATTATGGTTAAGGCTTTTCTCAAAACAGTTTGTATTCATGCTGCAATTGGTTTAAGGCATTTGCCCACTGTTATGCGATCTCTTTACTTTCTTAAAGCCTCTAATATCAGTAGATGAAGTCTAAAGTGATTAGAAAGTTTTTTCTCGCTACATGAAAATTAATCTTTATAGTTAGACTCTCACCGCCTCTGTATTATAAACCTGTCTCATCAAAATTGAATATTATCTGGCCTATAGTGGCTCAGAACATAAGACAGCTTCCTCTGGGCTTTATCAACACCTTGGTGGTCAGCACCTCCAGCTTCCTACAGTAGCGACTCACAAATAGGACCACCTGGTAATAAGACCACTTGCCCACCTGATCATATGACCACTTCGCCAATCTGACCACCGTCTAATAAGACCAGTACTGCGTAAATTTTGGGGGGCATTTTTTGTACCTTTCTTTCTCAGAGCAGGTGATCAATGAAGTGGATTCCTTAGTCCTAATACAATTAAAAACCACCTAGCATAATTTCAATTTCAGAAAAATTGACGATCCCGTACTACTATCTATGCACACACGAGCCAGCTCTAAGCTTGCTTTACATAATGGTTCATCCATCCAGCTGTTATTTTGTTACGATCCATTTGTTTATTCACTGGCAGAATATCAAAGCACAATTCGAAAGGTGGGAAACTCACCAAATAAGACCGAAACAGTCGTATTAGCGAGTTTTACCAAAGATCTGATTGTCTAGGGGTGATCTTATTAGTGAGCGGCTACTGTAGCGAAGGTGCATATTGAAGACCTTTTCTATTTGGCTAGCTAAGACCATTATCAGTGTCATCATAATAGTGTGCTTATGCTTTCAGAAAGGGTACATGGAGGGATAGCTGGAGATGGATTGCAGTTGTAGCAGTGGCCACGGACTCCAGTGTAAGAGGTGTGACTATGGATAGAGCAGTTGTTGAAGCTAGTTACTTGTCGATTAATATGCAAGTGCATGGCAAATTCTGATGCTTTCGTAAGCATAAGAGCATGACTTATGTTGGTGAAGCAATTCTATTACATGTACCTTTGAAACAAAAAAAAATACTCTCATCTAGTAGTGGCCACATCGGGGCATGCCTCTACAGGCTGTACATGCTGTACAGGTTCAAATAATGACATCCAATGAGCACTGTTTTTCCAACCACTGTCCTACAGATGTGTTTCCCCCAGATTTGGCTAAGCCATGCACGCAGCAACCTTACTGTCGGTATAGCTCATAGAGACTTCCCTATGTGGAATCTTGCATTTCTTATCCACTGTAAGATTTTTTTCTTGCTTGCACGATTGATTATGAGTCTGATATGGGCAGCATGTAACCAACAAACCACATTGCATTTTTTACAATTAAAGGCGGAATGAATCTGCCTTTGTGCAAACAACAATGACTTTCTTGTGCAGGTTTAAGCACTGCATATACACGTGCAATTGATTGTTTCTCTTTGTTCAGCGTTGCCTAATCATTGCATGGTTACATACCTATACATGAACATGCAATATGAATATGCTTACATCTTACATGCAGTACATGTATATACACGGCAGTGACTTTCATGTTACAGGCTATATACATGTATGCTTATCTATAAAGTGGTGTGCTTATAAGCAGGGCAGACAGTACTGCATGTGATCTACATTTTTTAAATTATAAGCAAACGTGCACACTACTACTTGTGGTATGATTACGTTTATGTGCATTGTAGTACTACAATATTCAATTTTATAAATGGTGATATAGATAGAATAATATTATTGTACAATTCATATATGATCATTCCAACATACACAATATTTTGTGTCTCATATATATTGATGAGTGAAATTATTTAATGGTGATACATGTTATGTACCATTTAATAATAATACTAGTGAGAGTAAAATAGTAAATACTATCATTTAACGAATTAGAAAAAACGCCTTATTAGCATGCATTACTAACAGACCTATGCTATAACTCACCTGTTTTTGATAAAAATTTCATCAGAGAAAATTGGAAATTGCTGGTATTTGATCTCATACAGGACATGTAGAAATTGCGCAGTTTCATTAATGCTAGGACACTTGTGCCTCCTAGCTGGTTAGAGACAGCATATCCAAGATCTTCGCTGTTGAGAGCAGTTAGAAGGGCAAAATTGTTGTATGATGATGAGGCTGTATATTGAATATAAATAAAATGATCAGATGCCATGATAAGTAATGCAATGCAGTACATACAAGTGTGCATATATTTTACGGCCACACTTCATGTGATATTAATGTGTTAGTTTGCGTGCTCAAGGCATCATTTTAATAGCCTGTTAAAGGAATTATTAAAACCAAAGACTGGCTTAAAAGCATGTCACTTTCCCGATAAGCTTCAATTTAATGGATGTCAAAGAATGGCAAAAATTGGAAACTTTCCAATAAAGGAGCAGCTCAGATAGCTATGGAGACATTTTACCATTTATAGTGTGTTGGTCTACACATGCTTACTGCTCTCAGCAACACAAATTTCCCAAGCCAAACTATACAAACACTTGGTAAGGTGGATAACATATCCCAGGCTATGTTGATTATATTAATGTTCATTATAGTCTCCTCAGAAGAGCAGTAGCTAATGTGACTGCCTGCTCCATCTTAAGACTGCACACAAATAAATGCACGCATTGCCTATGAATACACATAATCACACTCATTGCTATTTTCACTACAGTCGTTGCGTCATACATGCGGTACAAAAAATTGATGCAGGCTGGAAATGGTAAACAACCTTTCATATTGGAGTGGCCTTACAATGCATATTCATTGGGTTTGAAATGAGGGACATGATCAACCACGATGAATGTGCAACCACCTGAAATAATCTTATGCAACTTTAATGGCTTTGTCAGCTCGCTACAGCCAGAGATCTATAATGATCTCTGTGAGAACGTACAGTACGCATTAAATTACTGTCCAGAGCCAAGTTATTAAAAAACAACAAAATTATAATCTCAGATGGCTTACAAACGGCTATGTAGAATGTGATGGATGGCTTAGTTACACCACCATCCTTTGCTGGACCTGAGAAGCCTGCCAACAAAAATAGCACTCTTTCGAGTCAAAATCATTATTATCTGCCAAACGCAATGCCTCTAAGACCTGAGAGAAGAACTTGGCCTATAAACATCTATGGGCTACACGTCAAAGTTGTTGCGATAAAAGTTGGCCCATCGGTATGGTAACAAGGCAGCACACAGAGGGCGCCACGTGTCAAATAATGATTTCAAAGGAGAAAACAAGGTAAGAAGTGCACAAAGAACACTATTATTACATATCTGTACATAGCAAACACACAAAAGCTTAGTACAGCTGGTACAAACCTCTAATAAGGCTAAAAAAAAAGGGCTAAGTTTTTCCTCTTGGGGGGGGGGGGGGGTATGAGGTGAAACAAGGATGGTGACATAATTTTATACGTTCGTTCAATGCTGAGTGTTAAATGTCCTTGAGTTGTGTAACATTTTTAACTACTGGTATTATTATTCAAACTACCAGACCACACTCTGAAGCTATACACATTGAACTGTAGTCACCATTAGTTTCAACGTTTGCAGCATCAGTACATCATTACACACACATTCTCCAGGCCGGATAACATGATACTGACTTGCGCAGATATGTCTGCAGGATGTTCAATAACAGCATCAAAATTTATTGCCTTAGCTCTACTGCCAACACTCCCAAGCTTGTCAATCTATCCTGAAACACTGTCAATCTTAGCAATCGAGCCAATGTACTAAACGAGCGTTATGCCTGTGCCACAGAAATGCAAAAAATTCTTAGGACCACCATTATATTTGACCACATACAATATTGCGCCTGCATGCGCACATGATCACACAACAACTGATCACAAAAATGAGATTTAGCCTGGTGGCCCAGAGCCAATGGTTAACTACGGGCCCCAGGGTTAGCCCTCCCCCCCGGCCCCCTTTCCCCCGCACAGGCATCTTGCAGGAAACGAACAATGCCCATGCATATACCTTGCACATGAATGATTTATGATTTTAACTTACTCCTGCATATGGACGGCACTGTAGATTAGATATATAGAGCAAGTTTAGATGATGACAAGTCCCATTACTCACATATCAGCTTGAGTATATTTTTGCGATCATGCTTATATGTTTCAAAGTACGCACTACTTAACTCGAAATGATGAGATGTTAGAAAACAAACACCAAAGGTGATGTTACAAACACTTTGGCTCCTTGGGATCTGCTCGCCAATAACCCCCCCCCCCCCCCCCTCCCCCCTATTAGCTGGGCGGGAGGGGTGCCCCCCTACCTGGGACTTTCTACATATTAATTTCCACTTTTACTGGAGCGGTTGATTTATCGATGCTACGGCCCTGAATTCACGAATATTGAGGGACGGGCCTCTTGACCCCTCCTTTATTTGGCCGCCCCAGTATTGCCACGGTCAGCCTTGTCCGTCCACCAGATATCTGCCAAAGGACAATTTTGAGCTGACCATGACTGTCCAGGTGTGTTCAAACTCCAACTGTCAGATCTGCAAAAGTAGGGAGACTGTCAGAAATTTAACAGTTGATCGTAAAAAAAGGGTCAGTCTGGTCTCCGGACTTCTTAGTTTTTGATCTGCGAACGACTAGAAATGGTAGTCTGGGGACGAGAGAACTATGCCTGTCATCTGGTCCCCAGACTGCAGAGATGTGTGATGGGTGTGAAGAATGACTTCTAAATAAAAGTTTTTTTCTTGAAATGCGATGAAATAAATAAATAGAATTCATTTAGCAAAATGATTCATTGTATTTTCACAGTTAAAACTACTAGTATAAAGTAAAGGATTCAGAAAGACTTGAAAGTGTTCTGCTTTTAAAGTGCAATAACAATTTCACTACTTCAGTTACATGTGAATATATAATAATCGCAAATTTACATGTTTATTTTACTGATGTGTTTGTGGTCTGACTGTCGACAAATAATTGATAGCAATAATTGATAGCAATAATTAGTGGTTTAACACCTTTTTTAAGAATCTCCTAAATCAAAAACATTGCAAAAATCACAAACTAAAAAACTAAAGATTTCAATTTTGTCTAAACAGAAATAGTTATATAACCCTACAGTTATTAATAATAATAACTTGAAATGAGCTGTCATTGTATATTGATTGGGGCAGTAAATTATAACTGAAGATTCGGTTGGAGCTTTTAGTTGCCTAAAAAAATTCTATGTTTTGTGGAAATTGGAATGCCAACTTTTTAATTCTTTGTTAGGGGCTTCCTCTATGGCAGACAGAGCTCGCCTATTATCTGTTTCCGCTTCTCATGCTGCATCATGGTTGTCCGTGACTCCATCTCTGGCCTTGGGTTTGCACCTTGAACCTAATGAGCTTTATGCCTCTATAAGGTGGTGGTTAGGGTTGGACACCTCTGGTGGTTCTCTGTGTCCTGTCTGCTCTCAGAAAGGCCTGGACATACTTGGCCACCACGCTACCACATGTTCTCATGGAGGTGATGTAGTGACCCGACATAACCTGTTACGGGATGTTGTGGCTAATCTTTTTCGTCAGGCTCACATGGGAGTCACAGTAGAGGCGGGCTATGGCCTTACACATGATAATAGCCGCTCACACCCAGCAGATGTCCTGGTAACAAGATGGGAAAAGGGTTTGCCTGCAGCTTTGGATATAACAGTGACATCCCCACTTAATCCTGCCATCCTTGATGAGTCTTGTTCAGCAGCTGGAGTAGCTGCAGTAGCTGCAGAGTCCCGCAAACATGTTGTTACCGACTCTAAGTGCTTTGAGCTGGGGTGGACCTGTGTTCCATTGGCTGTAGAAACCTATGGGAATTGGGGGGTGGAGGCCCAAGTAACATTTTCCCGCCTAGCCTCTCTACTTGCTGCAAGCCACAGTGTGTCAAAATCAAAGGCAACAGCTGCCATTTATGGTCGCTTAAACCTGACCCTGACCAGGTCTGTGGCCAGGGCTATCCTGGCCAGGGGTCTAAGGCCAAAATAGATGTTACATATACAGTGCTCATATTGAACTCTTTAGTGTAAGTTTTCTGTATGTCATATAAATTATGAAAACATATGATAATTTACAATATTCAGTAGGATACAAATAATGAGAGAATACATGAAAGGAATAAATGCACATTTGTTATTATATACACTAAAGTAAGTCCTTTAACAGTCATGTTAACCTAGATAGGATAGCTCTACAGTTCACCCTTACTAATGTCAACCCTAGGCGGCTGTACAGGCTAAAAATGGTCTTGGACTTTAGTTCATTATTCCTGATGGAGAGACGACCTGCAAGCTTTGATAATGCTGCCACTGCTTCAGCCCCCCAACACCCGTAGGTCTCAACAACAAGTGGGATACAAGCCCACCCCAATTCATCACACTTTTTGTCGCTGCTGTTGTGTTTTCTGTATAATATAATTTTACTATTTGTTTGTGTAATTCGTTTTAATTTTCATACAATTCTTTCACACCTGTTACGTTTGAACCCACTGGAGCAGACTTGAGTCGCCTCATTTCAAACACCACTAGTACTGGTGACAAAAGTTCTCTCTGGCGTACCTCCTGCAAAAGTTTTTCTGTTGCCATTCAGAGGGGAAATGCTGCCAACTTTGCCTCCAACTCCCTCTCCTCAGTTTAATTGTGAATGGTTAGGCATGTACTTTGAATAAGGAATTAGATTATATATATACATGTATTTTTAAAGGGTAATATTACCACATTATTATTTAGCATTTAGGTTGATTTATAAATTCATTGTACACATACATGCACCAGAAGCACCTCAGCAAAGGACCGACAGCCGTGAGGCGCGACCGTTAACTTGATTTTTCACGGCCTCTGACACACAAAAATCGACCGTTACCGTGACCGTTAAAGGCTTAAAACGGTCTGTTTTTACCGAATTGGAAAATATACTAAACTGACCTGAACCGTTATCGCGTAGGCTTATGACGGTTAACTGACCCTCCGCGAGTTGATTGAGTCGGTCAGCCGCGGCAAAACTGGGCCGCTCCACTTTTCCTCCCCTTGTTGCGACACAGCGACAACGACGACGGTGACCACTACTGAAGCGATAATACTACCAACGAGGAAACCGATGCGACTTGTTTTCGTTGTGGGAACAAATGCTCGTGCGCGAATGAGATCTTTCATCTTGTGATTTTTAAGCATTCATTCTATGGGCGTAGGGGGCTAATTATAATTAAGATTATCCCGGATTGTTTTTTTTTTTAAATAACGGATGGTACCACGTACAAATGTATCGCCATACAAATACCGACCGTAATGTATTGTCTGCTGGAGGCAGCCCCAGCATTTACCGAGGGTAGAAGCCAAGCAAATTAGAGGCGCAAAAGGGGCATATTATTTTTCGTTACCGTTGACTCTGGATTCTATAATCCTGCATGGAGCTGATTATAATCCTCGTTTGTACACGCTAAGAGGTAAATACCTACAGCTACTAGCTGCAATTAATTTGCATTGTTGTAATTGAAGACAGTTAGTTTTAGGGGAATTTTTGGGGAGTGGAGGTGGGGGGATCCCGGAAGGGGTCGCCAACCGCGCTCTGGTCTGTTGCACATGCAGGCTGGGCATTGTGCCGCAAGCGGACTCGGGATGCTATGATTTTACACAGAGCTGCATGAATGAAATTTGAACTCGCAAACTAAAAATATTAATGTTGGGATCAGGAGCGCGCTTTGAGCCCACCCTAAGCCCATGGCATGGGCGTACGCAAGGGTGGGGGGTGGGGGGGTGGGGGGGGGAGGTGGTCGATGGGTTCGAACGACCCCCCCCCCCCTCCCTCCCCAAAACGAAGTCACCATCACACTAAAATAGTTTTATTTACTCCACTTGTATTTACTACATACGCGTGCATAAGTACGAAAGTGTACATGTACATGTACGCTTATACATGTACGTACATTTAGTAATGATTACGTAATCCATAATTTTGCGTGACAAAAGGTCAAAATTTCGACACCCCCTTTCCCGAAGGCTGCGTACGCCCATGTATGGGCGTTTTGAAGCTTCACTTTTATATGAACGTTAATTTTGTTGAGTTCTGATTTTCTTTCATGCAAGGCGAAAGAATCGTTGCCACAAAAGAGTGTACATTGAGTAAAAATACTACTTGCTATGTGCACTTTTGGATATCCATGGTCAAAACATTTTTAAAAGCAAATATAGTTTACATTGACAATCAGTGGGAATCAAGTATTGGAAGGGCCGTTATCGGTACAATAAATTATATTATTCACGATCATGAGCAGCTGCTGCACCACTTGTGTGTGCAGCATGCTAGATAGCAAGCAAGCGTGGCAGTTGAGTAGAGAGAAACTTAGACCATAACTCTATTCGATCGTGTGCATATAATTATACTTGTATGCTGCATAATGTAGCCATCGAGTTTCCATGCACCTATATACATGTATATAGCTCTACAAATCGCCTATCTTGTTCACTCCAATTAATGCATGCCCTAACCATACATGTACTTGCACGAACTCACCGCTGGGAATGGTTGTGTTCTTTATCCAATTGCCGCAAGAGAAATTGTAAAAATCGGTGCACGGGTCCACAGTCTCGTCAAGCGCAGCTCTCACAGAGGCCGACAGCTTGATGCATTCTGCCGACAGGCACATCGTGGTCGAGCCATTCTTTCCATAGATCACCGCAACAGGCACAGCGACGACGACGACAACAACCACTACTGCAGCTACACCAGCGCCTCCAAGGACGAAGCCGCGACGGTTTTTTCCTGTCGTTTTGGGGACGTCCACATCGACATCGCTAATGCTTTTATACGTGTAATGACCTGGGGATGTCATTTAGAAATGGAATCTTGTGCTTATTCGTCAGAGGCCAGGCTCGCAAATGAAATTAATGGTACACGTGCATTTATAATAATACCCGGTGTATTACGTCACGGTGGTCTGCTCTCATTGAACGCGTGGAAACTAAGCCCTACGCCCCGAAAAATTGAAATGGTTACGTACACCCATAGCAACGAACCTGACAACCGATGCCTTTTAGAACCAGCCGTGCACGGGGTACATAAAACGTAATCAACACCTAAAAGCCATACTAGCAGTGATAAACACCTTTGAACTATATTGTAAGCAAAAATCACGTGGCCTGGTGTTGCCAACTGTCGGCTCTGGTACTTCAAACCTATCGACTTACGCACGGCGATCACCGACTACATGTGTTCAAAAAACTACAGCGACGCTCGGTGACTGAATTGGAACATGCCAAAGCTATCACGGTAAAGTTAGTTGTTTGTACTGTCGTTTTTTGGTACAGGTTAGTGGCAACGCATTTTCTGAAGTAGATTTCTAGCCTTTGAAAATCCACCATTTTGGTGTCTTTTTGGGGGTGGGGGAATTAATATTTGCGCAATGAAGTTTGGTTTTAACAGAGCGTTTAAAATATAGCCTTACATTTCTTTTGGTCTAAATTTGACTCCATGCTCATATGTAAATAGATTGAGCTTGAACTGAATTATTATTTATTCTTTACTCTCTTGGCTGGAGGGGGGATGGCAGCTACCAATTGTGGCTCAATACTTAGTAAGTGTTCTTGCACAATGCGCATCAGGTTCTGCATGTGGTTGTGGATTGGAGCAAATGTCAAGCCAAGAATTTTGCATGAATTGACTTGGCCCCTGAAAAGGGGGCTGTTTCTCCTTTGGGGTTATCGCCAACAATTTGGCTGGATATGTGGTGCATCCTTTCCTCACCAGCCAGACAGATTCCTGATGATTTGAGCCACCTGAAACACCAGTGAGTTAGAATTGAGCCTTTGCTGTATGTTGTGACACACCGCCTTAGAAGCCTCAGTGTATTCCAAGGTATGGCAAGCCCAGCCTTAATCGCCGGCAATACATGTACCTGAACTTCAGTCCATGATGACTAGGCAGTTGTAGTTTAGCTCTGGTGACATGCACGAATGTCATTGGCAGAAGTGAGTGTATATATTATGTAACCTCTGTACAAGTCATTGACATTCACTTAACTGCTTCCCCTGTAGCAAGTTGTATGATGGCTTAGCTGGTAGAGATTACCCTCTTCAGCAAACTCGCTGCTTGCTTCTCCTCCTCAGGTGTAAGTGTTGGTGCACACTCATGCTCTTCATAGTCACCATCCTTAATATCCCTGCTGCAGTCTATATACAGTGCTCCAGAACATCTGACAGCAGCATTATCACACTTGATGATAGTCTGACTAGGGGACCATCCTGGTGACCGTCCTCTGAGCAGCAGGGGATTTTCCTCTGGGCAGCAGGGGATCATCCTCTGAGCAGCAGGGGACCATCCTCTGAGTAGCAGGGGATCATCCTCGGAGCAGCAGGGGATCATCCTCTGAGCAGCAGGGGACCATCCTCTGATCAGCAGGGGACCGTCCTCTGAGCAGCATGGGACTGTCCTCTGAGCGGCAGGGGATCATCCTCTGAGCAGCAGGAGATCATCCTCTGAGCAGCAGGGGATCATCCTCTGAGCAGCAGAGGATCATCCTCTGGGCAGCATGGGACCATCCTCTGATCAGCAGGGGACTGTCCTCTGAGCAGCATGGGACTGTCCTCTGAGCAGCAGGGGATCATCCTCTGAGCAACAGGGGATCATCCTCTGGGCAGCATGGGACCATCCTCTGAGCAGCAGGGGACCATCCTCTGAGCAGCAGGGGGCCATCCTCTGAGCAGCATGGGACCATCCTCTGATCAGCAGGGGACCGTCTCTGAGCAGCATGGGACTGTCCTCTGAGCAGCAGGGGATCATCCTCTGAGCAGCAGGAGATCATCCTCTGATCAGCAGGGAACCATCCTCTGAGCAGCAGGGGATCATCCTCTGGGCAGCATGGGGCCATCCTCTGGGCAGCATGGGACCATCCTCTGGGCAGCATGGGACCATCAGTGTGCAGCAGAGGACTATCCGTCCTCTGAGCAGCATGGACGGTTCACAGCATCATATGCTGCTATCCACTCCCGGAGGCATTTGGAGCACACCAGTGCACCACACAGCAGTTCCAGTGGCTGTGAGAGGGTGTTGGAGCACAGTGCACACTTCAGCTCCTTTAGCATTGATAGGTTGTTAGCTCTTGCCAAAGGTGGGCTAGGCTCACTATGGAGAACTAGAGGAGGGGCAATCTTCTCAAGATGACCTCTTATGATGTCATATGTTTACTTGTTTTGCCACTCAAATAGCATCACTACACATTTGTGATACACTCACTTTGTGATGGCACAGATGGTTCTCTACATACCCAGCTTACATTGCATGAAGAACATCTCAGGGTTACATCATCCCCAGATGTGTCAATGTCAAAAGCTATTTTCAGCTCAGCTGAGAATGCTATGCACTCAGAGCTGGTTCTTTTCTTTGCCCTGTACTTCGTTAGCCTCTGCCCACACACTCTGCAATGTATGGAAATTGTAATCCATACCTATAATGTATAGGGCAAAACCACAACGTACGTCGATTATTCATGCAATACGCTCAGCTTGTTCGTGGTGACAGAAAATGCGTTGCCACTTCAGGTTAGTAAATTCTGGTAGCCACATGCCTCCTGAGCATCGCTGTAGTACTTATACCTTCCAGTTCAGTCACCAAAGGCTACGTCGTCGCATTTAGTAACGCCCTCCTTCTAAATACGTATCGCGTGACCTTGCTAAACGGTATGCGCATGCTATCTATGTGGAATTTCAATTGTGCGCATTGACTGGACATGACAGGAAAAGGAATGCAGTGTTTGAGTTCGTTTTCAGTGTTTGATTTGCTAGTTCTGGTGAGTTATGGTTTGCTTTTAAACATCAGATGTCTATAATGAGCCATCAGTTAAGAAATATATGGTAATACCGTAAATGATCTAATTGTTGACTTAGTTTCCAGCCGCATACAACCGTGACGTACGACCCGGCGCGGCGGTATAAATTTTATAATTATAATTACAATTATCCTTAATTTACCGGTACATGTATAAAACTGAGTGACATGTCCCAGTCTCTTTGTCGATCAATGGTCTTGGAGGGGACCGGTGTCAAAAATATAGGTATGGCTGTTAGATATAGGACGGGGGAGAAGGAATGTTAGCCACACCCACTGGTTGGAATGAATAAATGGCGGATGCCTGCTTGTTGCAAGCATTTTGTGACTGCAAAACTCGTTCTTCGCCCCATAGGCGTAGAGTACGGGGGGACTGAGGGGCATTCAAATGTTAATTTGATAGTGTCGACGTCATACATGTACATCACGATATTGAATTAAATTTTAGCAATGATTAATTCGCGTCAAGAGGGAACCCCCTCCTACCATCGCTGCCAAAATTCACAACTCTATCAATCACTGAGGTAGAGGGGTTAGTGAGGGGGTGTTATGCAATGTTACAGATTATGACATAAGACAAGCCCAACATCCATTCCATACCGTTGGAAACTCGGACTGGGACTGACCTGCGTTTGTATTATTTGTGATAGCAGAGATAATCCGCCCGGTAGAGAGTTCTTCCATCACTCGTCGTCGACAAGTGTTTATCAACGCCCCAGTGCCAACATATAGGATGGTATAACCGTTTCATATGACCAAATGGACGCGTTTATATACTATAATGGTTGAGCTGGCGTATCGCGAGATTCTATCGATGGAGCATACTGAGGGTCTTGAATGCCAACAAAGAAGGTGCCAAACAATACAGAATAATCATTATGATGGCGCTGAATGTATTATTACCACAGATTATTTTTTTGACACGAGAGGCTAAGGACACTGCATGCATGCGCAGGACGCGTACGTGTTCTCGACCACGAGTGGAACAGCTGGGCGGCCGCTATTTTTTGTACCTCTGCGAGACCATATGACCAGTCATATGTAGGCCAATCTTGTGCCTGGAAAACCGTTAATATAAATTGCCGAGCTGATAGGCATTTCGGGACGAAATGAATACACTTCCGTTATGTAGACGTTCGCGTAAACCACAATTCGATACATGTACCTTTCCTTGAATTAGAAATTATCGTAATTGAACCGCCGTAATTATTACGTATGTTTTCTGGGAAGGAAATATGATATATACGTATGGAAATATGATGTTTTCATAAACCGTAAGGAAGGGTTAAACCTACCCAAAGCCTGCATACTATTACATTTTTATTGATCTTAAAATAGTATAACTGTAATTAAAAAAACAGCACAAGCACATATTAATAATTACAATGTTCAATATAGAATCGAAGCAGTCTAGGAGAGCACAAAACTTCAGTTATTCTGAGGGAAATAAAATGAAATTAAAATAAAGACGATACGATTTTTATCAGTCTCAGGATGCAGTTTTCTGCAATGCTCTTCCAGATATCGTTTAGAACAGACCTAGCCTGTACTGTCATTTTTTAGTATGCAGTAGCAAATGCACGTACCTTTCTTCTTCAGGTCTGACACAAATCAATTTGTCTTGAACCTGCATCAGTGCACTACAAAAAATTTTCGCGCGCGAAGCGCGCCCCTCCCCCTCATTAATTATTCATGTGGACCCCCCCCTCGCCAAAATCCTGCATCCGCCCCTGCTATCCCATGCACCCTCGTCGCCACTGAAGAGTCTCGATACCTCAGGATGCACTGACTCGGATAGCTCAGATCCAGCTACAGCTACGTGTAGGCCTACATCTCTTGTCTGAGCAGCCGGTCGAGGTAAGCAGCCTAACATCATTTCAATACGTACATCGATCTGTCTTGCAGAAAACACAGACTCGAAGCTTTTAGTATTCCATGGCATGACTATGACATGTACTAGTAGTTACCCCCGGCACGGGACGGCACCTGGCCCACCACGCCCTCTGCTCGACTCCAGCTTTGCAAAATGCTTTATAGGCATGTGATGTGTAGTTTAACAAACTGTGAATGTAATGAATCAGAAAAGGAAGATCTAAATGTTATTTTATCACAACTTTTGGCAGGCATAGTATTGGTAATAGAAAAACAGCTCAATGCTTTCACCAGCAAAAATTATGCAGACATCTTCAGCTCCTGTCCACAACATGTTTGCAGAACAGACCTTAGGATTGGCTGATCACTATTTACGAAGGGCTAGAAATTGTACTATAGGCCATATAGATAGAAAAGTTAAATGTAGAAAGAATGACACGTTGACATGGTTAGTAGCTAAACCTTCAGATGAACACGAAAAAATAATACAGTTTAGCATAGCAGAAGCAAAACCAATGCGTGCACAGCTTATAAAATGTGAAGATAATATTGCCAAAATCCAAGCTCAACTTGTTATAGAAAAAAGGCAAAAAAAAGATTCAAGTTACAGAAGGAGGCTGGAAAAAAAGCTGAATTTAGTACTTACTAACAATGCTGAGTTGTCCGAAGTTCTCCCAGAACTTAGCATTGAACAAACAGAAACTGTTAAAAATGTTATATCTACATGTCTATACTTAATGGCCTTTACATTGAACATTTATGGTTTACTGAGCAAAAACAAAATATTCTGTATCATGGACACATTATTTCAGTGAAAAGTACTGGCAAAGTTCCAAAAGCCACTATCTGTTACTGGAAACAGGAAGACATCGAGGAAGAAGGGGAAGATGGAAAAAATATGCATATTATAGCTGCTTACTGACTATATTACTGGAGATATGATTTTTGTTGATTATCCTGACATGTGAAATGCCTTTTTCATTGAATGGAAAAAATTTGTTTCCGAGAACATGATATATATACATGTACATTTGGCTATATATTTCTATATCGCTACCATGAGCAGGCTGCATATTTGGCATGATTTTATGCATAATATCTGCTGTAGTACCTTCTAAAAACTATTTTTATATGCAGGTATGTGTGGCAGTTACTCCTTATATATTTGGCTGCAGTAGCATGTTTAGTAAGTTCAGTGTAGCGAATATAAGTTAAACCGGCAAAGTTTTTTTTTAGCGCGGTCATTCAATTCCATACATTCAAAAGTACCGCTTTATGCTGCCGTATTGACCGAATGAAAAAAGATGATATGATAAGTAATATACCGTTGGAATGCTCAATTTTTACTCTTTTTAGAACCATGCGAATTGTTGCAAAAATATCAATTTGAGAAAAGTATCCAAGTACCTATACTCTAGTGGGCACGCTCCTCATTAATATTAATATTTGGCTTGAATTGTTCCGATTGACAAAAAAAAAACTTGATAAAAGCGTTCTTCGCTTTTTAGGCAGATAGAATATTTCACCTTCTGAGGCCAAAATCACATGATTTCCAACTTTTACGCTCAATGTCAACAATTAAGATCGTGGGCAATTTTTATACGCTCCTCCATCTCGATCGGGTATCTAGTACAGAGCCAATGTTTAAACGATCTCCAAAGCGAATGAAAATTGAAGCCTAATGTTTTAGTGTAATATTTTTTCAAGTTGAAAGTTTTATACGCCATTTCATGCGAGGACCAGAACTGGTCCAGAAGTAGTAATGGAACGTCTACATGTAGTCTCGCAAGCCAGACGTACTATGACGTGGACTGGGGACTAGCACGAATAGTACTAGTCCCCAGTCCACGTCTTATTACGGTACGTCTGGCTTGCGTCGCGAGACTAGTCCATGGCCGTAGACAACTTTCAAAGTTTGGGGGGGGGGGGCTATAATGACTGGGGGTGGGTGCGGGAGGGGGCGTGCCCCCTCCTGCTAACAGAAAGGGGTTTTGGGGGAGCGCAGTAAGCTCCCCCAATGGAGTCTGGGTCGAAGCCCCAGCCGCTTGAACTTTTTCCTTAATTGTTGTTAGCAAAATCTATGCAGAAATTGACCCGGCTGTATACGGTATAGCAACGAATGCTTCGTGATCAAAACGATGCGTTATTACATGATTTAGAATCCCTTCCGTTGTGCACCAAAAACTCTCTTTGGAAATTTTATTTTCGGCTGGTTGGGCTTAGAGGAAGAAATCGAACACGGTGATGTAAAATCAGTAATTGCATCACTTTCACAATCGGCACCACATTCTTGGCTCATTTCAGTATTCACCACGCTGCTTATAAGCGCAGGATCACATCTAAATGAGGAACCGCTACTACATGCATAAAGAATCCACACTTCCACTCTGCATGACTGCACGTGTTATTGCGGCTGTTGTTGCTGCTGCTACTGCTAGTGCATGGCAAATCATGCGATGGATTGTTTGACGATGCGCTACCTTGCTTCGTAAAGAACTTCAAGAGTTAATGTAGTACGTTGTCGTATGCGATTAAACTACAGGTGTATACATGCACATGTACAGGCAGGTACTCACGATTGACCGAATTACAGCTGTAAGTACTTAATTATAATTATACGAGATACGAACATTTTAATATTTTCTCTCAAGGAAAATTTTTTTTTGGGGGGGGGGGGGGCTCAAGCCCCCCCTAGCCCCCCCTTGTCTACGGCCTTGTATTAGTCTACATGTAGGTTGCAAGGGCGGACGCAGGGGGGGGGGGGGGGGTCCGGGGTTTCGGACCCCCTCCCCCCCCCCCCCCCCCCCCCCCCCCCCATCCTCGAACCTGTATATGAATATAATTAATGTATATTAGCGTACTACACGTGTCAATACACGTAGCGTACATACAATCCCCCTGCATGTACAATCTGTGGAAAAATAGGAATGCACACCACAAAAATTTTCGCGCGCGCCGCTCCCCTCATCAATTATTCATGTCGGACCCCCCCCCCCCCCCCCCCCTCACCAAAATCCTGCATCCGCCCCTGGGTTAATACCACGTTTTTCGCCGGTGGCTACTGACTAGGCGTGCGGTCAATCTATCATTAAGCAGTAATGACAACTCGCAAACTTCTAGCTTAGACTAAGAGCGCTCTAGCTGGTATTTCCTTGCATCCGCCCCGCCACCGTATTAATTACCGGTATTTCCTCAGTGGATACGCACATATAGTGGTATGTTGACTCAGATATCTATCTGGTTGTCCGTATAATGCAGACCCCCCTGTACCCCCGGTAATAAAAGGTGAAATGCCCGGCCGGACTGTTAGAAAGCGGGCCCACCGCGTTTGGTCGGGTGCCCGACCAAACGCAGTGGTAGGGCCCGCCCTTCTACCGGACTGTGTCAAATGTCAGTGGCCCAGTGATGATTTCACGCGTCAAATCCCGACTTCGCCCCGGTGCCAGTGGGGGGTGGGGGAGGAGGGGGGAGGGCGCATAACGCCTAATAATGGGCTTTTGACATTACCTTCAGCATTGTGCAATGCATACATTCCTAAAACCTTGATTGAGTTGTTCATTACCTCGTATATTTATATAGAGCCAGGTCGGATTCCGATCCGCTCATTTCTGTATTGACATCAAATTGGCGGATCGGAATCCGACCAGGCATCATGGATCAATTACGACAGTACAAGATAGAAGTGGTGTGGCCAGCCGAAGATGTGTTGCCTGTTGGTGCTGGCGCGTTTGGTAAGGTGTACGGAATTTCCTACAACGGAGCACCTTGTGTAGGCAAAAGCTTACACAATATATTGCTAGGAAGAGGCAAATATGAGGCCGTACCCAGAGATCAATCGACTCCACTTATAGCCAAATTCGTTAAGGAGTGCGTATTGCATAGCAGGCTTCGACATCCCAACATTGTCCAGTTCATTGGCGTCGAGTACGGCGTGAATATTGCAGTCAAAGACCAAATCGACCTTGTTCTGATCATGGAACGGATGGACAAGAATCTGGACTCGTGTTTAGAAGCCCATCCCCACATTCCCCTCCCGATCAAACTCTCTGTTCTTCGTGACGTGTCCGCCGGTCTGATGTACCTACACTCCTTTGCCCCGCCCATCATCCATGGTGACCTCACCACCACCAACATCCTCCTCACACAGGACTGGAGAGCAAAGATAGCGGACTTTGGTAACAGTGTGGACCAATCCATTCTTTCTACAGCACCTGGTGCTCTTGCATACATGCCTCCAGAAGCACTCGTTAAACCACTGAAGTATGACTCAAAGCTGGACATTTTCAGTTTTGGAATAGTTTCTCTCTGCTTGGGCAACCAAGTAAAAGTGTATAAGAGTGAAAAGCAAGACGAACATATTCAGGTGCTGGGTGCTGCACCAGAGCTGAAGCCCCTGCACCACATAGTCACATGGTGCTGTGAACCTGACCCGAGGAAAAGACCTACCTCAGTGGATTTAAATACTCACTTGCAAAAATTGTGTCCACACAACAGTGATATGAAAATGTTGATGGTAAGCATACAGTTGTGCAATTTATAAATTACACGTCAACCTCACTCTAATGGGAATTTTGTTTTCTAATTCATTCATTCTATTGCCCAATTACCCCAATCCATTTGTCAGTCACTGCATGCACATGTTGATAAATTTAAGTCAAGTCTTCATAAGCTGGTCAGACAGGTGTCAATGTTTTCTTCATTAGGCAGTATACATGTACATGTAGCAAATTTTTAATACTGTTGCTTGCTCTTAGTGCACTCTCAAAATTTCTTATTTGTGGATTTGCACATGCTGGATTTACATTGTATGTATTCAAGTATACATGTACATGTACATGTACCACGGCAGCAATTATAGTTACATGTTCATATATGGTAGTGATAATTCATATTATATTTATTCACTGTGTGCTAATGCTTGTCAGTATTCGGGTTACTTGACTATTTACATACACACATGTAATACATGTCAGTTCACAAGTATATGGAATGTTTCGGAAATTAATAGGACGGAGAAATAAATCGACTTTCAAATGTAGTAGAGACACTTCGGAAGGAGAAAGCTCTGTCAGATCAAAGGTTGGCTGAAGCCCAAGTAGAGCTGGAGGAGATGAAACGAGGCAGAAAGGAGGAGTTTGATAAACACCGTGAGGAGATTGATTTGCTGAAAACAGAAGTCACTATGCAAAGAGCACAGGTAAGTTGTGACTATACATGTATGTGCATACACGTACATGCACACAGTGGTTTAGAAGTGTAGTCCACGAGGACATTTTAAATTTAATAGAATCCAAGCACACCAAAGTATAACTACTACAGTTGTAATGAATTATTGTACATTGATTAAATTCAGTTTTATATGGTACGTTTCATAATATCAAACCAACATAATCAAGATTAAAAGTACTGCTTTTAAAACTGAATAACAAAATACCCTGCAGTAGTTAACTACAGATAACTATTTCTTTGTTCACTGTTAACAAGTGGTGAGATAACATAATTTATATTAGTACAAATTAATTAACTAGAATCAAACCAATGTAATCAAGTATAAGAAAACTAGTTCAGTACAATAAAAAGATTTGTTAATGTATTCAGGACTCATTTTAAAGGCACACTGTTTAAATGCTATCACCAGATGCCATGTGAGCTAAAGCATGTTGGGTTGTACAGTACCAGTATCTTCATCATATTCCATGTGTACCCCTTGATCCATTCCCTCCCAGTAGTAAAAATACACTCAACTAAGTGATCTTCAAATGATACACACCTACTAGTGACCTCCAAACATTGGGGGCAGGAACGAACATTGTGTGGTCCAATGCAAAATGAACATTTAGCCACACGTCGATAATTTCTCATGCACCAATGGATCTGACTTGATCCACAGTCTAGTTAACACATCTGTTAGGTTTGCCTGCTGGCCTTCAATTCTCAGCAGGGCCATTAGATCAGACCAATATTTATTTAACTTGCTACTTTGATTCTTCTCAGACAGTAAGCTTTCATCGCTAATAAACTGCCCTGAAGCCTCCCAATCACTTTTAAACCTCTTTATGTATATATTTGTCGTAAGCGTCCACGTTGGAAATCGACTTTCCCTTTTGAGCCATAAAACCTTTGCAATCAAAGTACAATAGCACGATTGCACGTTAATGTCACCGACCAGCTTCAAACATCCAAATAGCAATCAAACACACTTCGCATTACCATATACATGTAGAAAAAGAGGCGCTGGGTACAATCGCGCACATAAGTCATATTACAGGTATGCATAAGATATACGCATGCGTGCACGACACAAAGAGCACAAAGACAGCCTAGAAAAGAACAAAGACGGCGTTTCCTTAGCCTGACATTGTTGTCTGGAGCTAGCAGCACGCAAAAGAACCCAATCATCACCCCATTAGACAGTTATTAAAACAATTATTAACCACTCAGTCATCGCTATGTCGCGCGTTTGAACCTTACTTGCAGCACTAAACGGAAAGTCGGTTGGAGTCGGCTACGTTGGAGGATTGGAAATGCATGGGAGAATCGATTGGCCGTTACTCCTTGCTTCGCTCGGTCCTAGAATCTTGTAGAAAAGTGCTTGAAGTTGGTACATCGAAATTTTTTTCGTTTTTTTACGTATAAAATGGAACATATTACCGCTTATTTGAAGCAAGTACCTATGAGTTTAGTATTATTGGAAACAGCAGAAAAAAAGCTATTTCTCCAATACTAAATTGCAAATTTATGTATTTTGGAAAGCAGATAAAATTCATGTAAGCAGAAATTTAAAAAATGCTCATCAAATTCACTTTCGATGTGCACAGCTTTAAAAAACAATTCCTATTTCTTATTTTACTAATAAAATGTAACACTTCAATCAGCTACAACAATGTTTATGTAAAAAAATATATGCATCATTCCCATACCCAATGTCCTGCTGTTAAACCACTGTGACATGTACATGTACATGTTGATGTACATGTACAAGTATAAAATATTAAACCATTTCTTGTTAGACACAAATGTATGTAGAAGACTTTAGACAGGAACGTAATGACAGGGTCAGAGCAGTTGAAGCTAAGGAGCGGGTGGAGGAAGAGATGAAATGTCACAAGATTGAATGTGAAAAAAACAATGTTAGGATGCAATTGGATATTGACAGACTTTCAAAGGAATTGCAGGCCAAAGAAGAGCAATCAAAGGTTGATCGTACGAAGGTGGGCATATTGTATAATACATGTATCTTTTTACAGCAGATGACAGAATTCATTCCTTCACATTACACATATGTACAAGTATGATACTACATGTATGTATGCATGCAGTACATGTGGGATTATTATGCACCTCATGTTAATCATCACTGGTGATACAACTCATGTTCATCATTATGCACCTCATATGTTCATCATTATGCACCTCATGTTCATCATTATGCACCTCATGTTCATCATTATGCACCTCATGTTCATCATTATGCACCTCATGTTCATCATTATGCACCTCATGTTCATCATTATGCACCTCATGTTCATCATTATACACCTCATGTTCATCATTATACACCTCATGTTCATCATTATGCACCTCATGTTCATCATTATGCACCTCATGTTCATCATTATACACCTCATGTTCATCATTATACACCTCATGTTCATCATTATGCACCTCATGTTCATCATTATGCACCTCATGCTCATCATTATGCACCTCATGTTCATCATTATGCACCTCATGTTCATCATTATGTCATCATTACTTCAGATACAAAGTTAGGTTACAATTACATAATTTTGCTTTGCAATTTTCAGCTGGAAAAATTGCAAACCTCAGAGGAAATGATTCGGCAGCTAAAAGCAAAGTTAGAAGAAATATCAGCAGTGAGATAAATTCACACATTCACACTGAATTTAATTGTAGTGTGTAATTATAGGGTGTACATGTAGGGCTATATAATACATTTGCAATATTTGCTTTGGATTGTACATACATGCATGTACATGACATTTACATGCATGCACATGTATGTACACATCGTGCACACTTTGTGAAGCTATTGTGTTACATGTATATATTTTGGATCAAACTCTCTATGGTCCAGTTGTAATTCTTTTTAAGTTGTATCAATGGCTCGTACACCTGATTAATTGTGGCATACATTGTTTGTGGTAAGAGTTGGAGCGTTAAATCCATTTCTTATGTAAAATTGAGTTTTCAACCCTCACATTGAAATATTATGTAACACGGTCCATTTATTAACAAGCAAATGTGAATGCAAATCATGTACAAAAAATGTATAAGTATAATAAGTATAATATTATGATACCATGACTCACCACCCAATATTTTGTTGACTTCATTCAAAAAAGGCAGATGCCACAAAAGTGAAGAAGAGTGAGAAGCAAAAGGCCATCAAGGACAAGGTATTTTACATGTGCATATGTTAATTAACATGTGTGTTTATGTTCACTAATGTTCACTAATGTTGTCAAAAAGTAGAAAATCAATTACATCTACACAACATGTACATATGTTGTTGATGCAACTGATTGTGCTGTTACAGTGTTCTGTGCTTACAGATTGAACAGCTTCAAAATGAAAATGAAAGTCTACAAAAAGAAGTGAAGCGGCTTAAAAAGCAGGTGTGATATTTGCATGTACGTGTGTACTAGCTCTGACATGTGTATATGATAAAAATAATTTTAAAAACATTATTTGGAGCATTATCCGACTTAAGAAAATAAGGCAACATTTTGATAAATAATGTACATGTACAGTACAGCTAATCACGCAATTGTACAAACATCCAGTTGCAGAGTGTCCAGGGAAATCTCAGTGATACAGAGAGTATTATGCAACAGCAAATGAAAGGTCTAAAAGATGAGCTTAATGCAGCCAATGAGGAGATAGCAGTGAAGGTGGCCCAGGTGAAGCAGTACCAGAAACAGGTGGAAGCTTACAAACAACAGGTAACAGCAAACTGCCACCAAACATATACATGTACATATACATGTACATTGTATTAATAAACTACATCTATTCTTGGAGGTGGTCACAGCTTGATTTTATATTGGACGGACATGCAACTACATGTACATGAATAATTGCTATACATCTGAGCTGTACAGGCCGTACTAAAGTTATAACCTGCTGAGCTCACAGTGTGCTGTGGCCCACAATTCTGATGTACATGTATCCTTGTGAAGGTCAGAGTGTTTTCTTTTTAAAAGCCCAATGTGGTAATTATAGGTTCTTGTGATCAATAAGCTTACCAATTATGTAAACACACAACTTGTTTGTGTTAGCAATTATGGTGTGGTCTTAAAATACATGTAGCCTTCTGTAAAATTAAAATTGAAGAAAGGCCATTAAAGGAAAGGGTTCATTGTTGGAAATGCCGGCACCCTGTATTACTGTGTACTTGATGTGTTCACTATTCTATTCATTGTTATTATAATACATGTATGTTTTCTTGCTCCTTCAGTAATAAGCTACATGTAATAGTTAGCATATAATATCACATATATAGCAGTTGTCATATTTATGATCTATCCATATCTGCTGTTGCATTTCCATGTATGCCATATATATGTGTGCATGTTCGAAATATTTAATTTCTCTGTAGTACATGTACATGTACATGTAGTTGCTTTAGCATCTGTATGTACATGTACATGGATATGACCCATATATTGTGAATGTCACAAGTAAAAACATTCTCTTTGAGGATATTATACAATTTGAAGGCAATAGAAGCAGGTCAACGTTCACTCCTGTCATGAGTTGTCCAATACAGATGGGGGTCATAAAAACATCAAGTTGTTCAGGATGCCGTCTTAGTACAAAGGTACATGTGCATACATGGAGATGCAGGGCGACAATAACTTACTCCATAATTCGAGGACTTTTCCATAATTGAGCTGTGGACATACGTGATTAAATATTCACAGCAGCTGCATATAACTGAAACATCTCTGTACTCACAATATCGCTGTTTTATGTTACGTGATCATTTCCTCACAGAAGCTTTCTGTTCCAGCAGAGCATATGCATACACATGTAGCACTGCACTCACCTTCTTTGGTGGAAAGGCCCTGTGAGGAAGAGAAGATCGGCTCCATCTTCATTGATATAGCGTTGTACAATTCTACTACTACAATTGAGTCACCCAATGATGCTTAGGGATGGGAAGCATACCTTTGAGCATGTTACATGTACCTAAAACAGCCCATGCAAGCTCCTCGTTCCAGTGTGCCACCATGTGAAGCTGATGGAGACAATCAGGAGGATGAAAAGGATGAACTCCCTCCTCCCATCTACCACACCCCCTTCCAACAGATGCATATACTCGATCCTCAACAAAGTGGCCATCATTTACTCATGGAAATACCCCACCATGCTCCCATAGCTCAGCCCTTAACTTATTATGTTGAGGAGCATAACAGCTCCCACAGACATGTATAGCAACAGGCTTGGGTAGGAGTGCTGCAAGGGAAATATTGGTCTGAAGGAGTGCTACCACAAAGTTAACATTGAACTTATGAATATGGCACTGTCACATCACACTCTAATAGGTGCCCTCCTTTACTCCATATTTCAGATTCAGCTCAGGGGTATATGGTGATATGTCATGTGTTGCATGCACACCTCAAATAACAGTAGGATGAGGCAACGATTCAAACCAAGCTATCTAGTATAGTATTGTACATGGCTTAATTGTGCTTGTACGTGTATGCCTTAACCTTCCAGGACAATAATTTGTACATGTTTAAGTATGAATATTGAGACATCATTATATGAATTTATAACCATTAAGAGCAGAGGTGCACAAGAAATAGCCGAGGGAATAATGTACATGTGTATATTACTAAACCTTCCTCACCACTTTTTTTTTTAAAAAGTGGAAGTTACATGTGTTAGAGTGTGCAAATTGCTTCCATATGAAAGAGTGGGAATCTTTGCATGTTCATGTAGTTTTACATACACATTCAGCTGATGTATGTACATGTACACATGAGTTAGTTTGCTGGATATACATGTACATACACATGTACATGTACCAGCAAGGGTTTTATTGTGTTACTACATTGTACATGTACATGCATACTTGTATTTGCAGATGCTTACATTTAAAATTACTGCATCATTGAATTACAGGGTCAAACAGTTGCAGGTGAAAGCTCTACAGATTCAGTACGAATGCTGTCCACACCAGCCCCAATACATCAGAACTCACTACCTCAGTTACCTTCAGTACTAGACTCATATTCCGACAGTGGTATAATTGAACCAGTGCATGTACTCTCAGGTAATAGTAGTGGGAATGGTTCAAGCTTGAAATTGACTCATCCGGCAGTTTTGCCCACAACCGCTGAACCATTGCGTAATGATTCTCGAGGAACTGCTATAGAAGACGATGATGATGACCTCCCTCCTCCTATCTCCTTCAACCCCCACATTGGGCAGATGCAGCACCCTGCAGCAGACTCCAGTGGTGGCCACATGGAAGTGCCTCACAGACCACTCCCACCCCACCAAGCCCCGTACCAACATTATCAGGCTCCACCAAATGATCCAATTGACTATATGCATGGCGTACCCAGATCTGCACTCAGTGATGACCGACATCATAGCCTGGGGATGAGGCAAGTTGAGAAGGATGACAGGTATCACATGCAGCAACAGGCTTCTAGTACACATCAGACTGAAACAGTGCCCCTCCCACCAAATCAACATTTATCTTATGAAAATGTTGTGTCACACTCCAATAGGCCCTGGAGCCTTCCTCTCTCCATGCCACATCAAGCACAGAGTATTAGCACAGCAGGGTGGATTGATGGTGACAGGTCACGTGCCTTTTTACAAGATGGAGCAGGTGTGGATGGATATGCTCCTTTGGACCCAAACCTAAGGTGTCAATTTTGTGATATTGTGTTTAGGAAGGGAGAGATTCAGAAATATAAGCGCCATGTTGAGACATGCACACATTGAGAGAAATAACCCTATACATGTGTACTTTGTTTTGCATTCAGTTTTATTTGTATAATAAGTAATACATGAACATGTACATCAACATGTCCTTTCAAAAAAGAAGATATTAGCCTGGTGGGGAGGCAATGATATTGGTACTTAGGATTCTCCTAGGATGAAACGATTTGATGAGACTACTGAACTGTATAGCCAAATCCAGCACTTTCATGTGTCATGCTGATGATATTGTCTGGATATAGAATCCATGAGCAAATTAGTTACATGCTGATGCAATAGATCAAATAGCACTTATAAACATACGTATACGTAGATGGAAAAGCATCCTTGAATTTTTTTTAAAAACCTTACGTTACAGAAACCACCGTGTTCGTCAGGATTGGTAGGTTTGAAATTGTAAGGTTTCATATAGTTGTAAATACTATAATAAATACCGGCCGACGGTAAACAATGGCCTATCTGTTAGAGGTATACAAAGTACATGTGGTGTGGCCAAAGGAACAGGTGACCGTAACTGGCGATGGAACGTTCGGCACAGTGAACCAAATCCTCTACAATGGAGCGCCGTGCGTAGCTAAAGGCTTACGCAGTGTCATGGTGGGAAATCGTTGCGAAGCAGTACCTACGATTTCGGCCAATGATCAATCGACATCACTCTTCGACAATTTTTTTAAGGAGTGTGTTTTGCACAGCAAGCTTCGACATCCCAATATTGTCCAGTTTATCGGCGTCGTGTATGGGAAAGAACCAAACAATCACGACCTTCTGCTGGTAATGGAACGGATGGACACGAATCTGGACTCGTATTTAGAAGCCCATCCCCACATTCCCCTCCCGATCAAACTCTCTGTTCTTCGTGACGTGTCCGCCGGTCTGATGTACCTACACTCCTTTGCCCCGCCCATCATCCACGGTGACCTCACCACCACCAACATCCTCCTCACACAGGACTGGAGAGCAAAGATAGCGGACTTTGGTAACAGTGTGGACCAATCCGCCTTAGCTATAGCTCCTGGTGCTCTTGCATACATGCCTCCAGAAGCCCTTACCAGGCCACAGAAGTATGATTCAAAGCTGGACATTTTCAGTTTCGGAACAGTTGCCCTCTATGTTGGTATACAGACCAGGGATGCTGATCGCAATAAAAGATCTGACCAGCTTCAGACCTTAAGAACTGCACCAGATGGGGAGTGTCTTTACCAGATAGTCACATGGTGCTGTGATCATGATCCAAGCAGAAGACCTTCCTCACATGATTTGAACAATCACCTTCAAGCACTGTGTGTTCAATTTCATGCTTCATGCAGGCAACTTACATGTATGGTAAGAAATTAACTAAAATGTTATCAGACCTGTATAGTACATTTGATACATGTAGGATGATATATTTGTACATGAATAAATACACTGTGACACCAGTAGTATTTGTTCTCATTATCAGTACACTAAGAATATTGTGTTTATTATAATATTAAAATAATTATATTGTGTGTTTACATTGTGTTTGCATTATGTTGTGTGTTTTACATTTATGTATCTTGTAACCTGCAATATTTTAATAAATCAAAACTCATGTAATTTTTCCCACGTGTTACATTTACATGTACATGTATATGATCCAACCATTACAGTTGTGTTTACAGTACTTTATGATGGTAATTGGTAATTTGATCTGCTATGGTGTAATCTACATTTGTACCTTGCACAATATTTATGCCTTGTGTACTAGGAACTCTACCAAGCAATTGAATCATTGGAGAAGGACAAAGATTTAGCAGACAACAAGGTCCTGGAGGTGCAGAGAGAGCTGGAAGATATTAAGAAGACCCATAGTGATGAGATCAATCAGTTGAAGATAGAAGTGGAGGACCTTAAATCAAAAGCTGATTTGGAAAATGTACAAGTATGTCATGTGTACAATAGATTAAAAGAACATATTTATGTATATGATTGTGTATATATTTTAGATGTGATAACATTAAAAGAGACCTTATAAAGATAATTTTGTTTTGGAAGTTCAAATGCTCTGAGAATTGGGTTATTTATCGAGGAGTCCTACATGTATTTGTGATTAGCCTGATGAATGTACATGTGTAATTCATTACCAGATTTTGCTTGCCGTGGAAAGTGGCAAAAAGCATGTTGTACACATTGTAGGTCAGTGCCTTTTGTAGCCCCTTCTACACTGCATGTGCTTATTATATGCATGTACTTGTCTATTGTCTCGTCTAATATACATGTACATGTGTACATGTATTGTATGTGTAAATCATCAAGCTTTGAGGTATTTGTGTATATTGTTGTTAAGTTTGCATACCACCAATACATGCATGTACATGTACTTTATTTTTAAGGATCTACTGTCTACTAATATGCATGCGTGGTGCATATACATGTACATGTATTTAATGGGATATTCTGTTCATTGAATTATTATTACAAATGCATATATGCACTTGGTTACATACATTTACAGTCGAAAATATATGAAGAAGACTTTGAACGTGAAAGAAATGATAGAATTAGAGCAGTTGAAGCATTGGATAGAATGAAACTAGAAATATCTGACCATACCAGCCATTACAGCATATTGAAATCAAATATTGATTTGCTTACAAAAGATCTGAAAGACAAAGAAGAGGAACTGCAGAAAAGTCATCATCAGGTTAGCTGCACATGTGCATGCAGTGAGCACATGACATGTAGCAGTGAAATTATCAGTTGTTTGCACTGCTGTAGTTGCCTCTGATTGGTTAAGATCTGCTTCTTAAAATACAGAATGGTGTAGTTATTGTAAAAAAATTTCAGGTTGAAGACCTCAATTTGAAACTCAGGTCGTTTGAAGATGCCAATGAAAAATTCAAAGCAGTGATACAGCACAAATCAGAGGTGGGAATCGTGATAGAGTGTGTGTGTGGTTTGTGTATGTTATAACCCAATTCAAAATCTGGCCCATGTTAAAGCCAGCTGAAGCACCTTTCCGTAGGTATTATAGGTACATGTACATGTACATTTATGAGATTCCAACATAGTTGAGACAGAAGGATTTTAAAAAGTTCATAAACAAGTATAAGGGTCCAAATGATTTGAAAGCTAAAACCAGTACAGAAGTACTAAACCCCACCCCCTCCATCACAATAATTCCTTCCTCCTCTTAATACATCTCTTTGGGTCAACTCACACACATTTTTAAAAAATTCTGTAAGTGGAATTGGCCAATAAGAGTTGCATGCTGCCAGGAGGCTGAGAAAATTGATGGCAATGATTGCATGCATATGGTTGTATACCCTGAAATAATGGTACAAACAGCCACAGCTATGCATGTGTGTTTGCTGGAGGAGCACCTTGAGTGTGTGTGAGTGATGCTGATGAAGAATTGTAGTGTGGCTGACTTCAATAGAGTTGCTTGTCCTGCATGTATGAGATAACTGCTTAGAACTTTCAACTTTGACTGCATTTACTAACAGCACACAACAATATACACTCTAAAAGCAATTTAAAAAATGTGTGTATGAGAGGACCCAAAGGGATGTAATTAAGAGGGGGAAGGAATTAAGCACTTTCAATAGCATTGGGTAATATGAAGTACAAATGTGTGACAACCGGCCTCCGGTCTCGTCAATGACCGGTGGACCGGATGAGAATCCTTGCTACCAGATGTTAACAGAAACGTCTGTGCATCATTTCTTAAAATTCTTTATTGCTACAAATGCTCCTGGCATAAATACCTTAGTTGCCCATCGTACAAACTCAACTTCATGGTTTGAAAGCCCCAGAGAGAAATGATAATGAAGAGGGCCACTGTTCTTCCAAGATCGACAAGACTTCCAAGAGACGAGACTGGGGGCCGGTTGTCACACTTTTTGTACTTCATATTCCCCAATGCTATTGAAAGCGCTAGTCTTTCATGACCACTTTATTGGCCCCGGAGTGGAAAATACAAACTATTTCATCGAGGTGTTTGATTTTGGGCACACAGAATTTAGGTCAACATGCTTGGTATGGGAATCATTCTATGCTCTGATGATCTTGACTGCATGGTAGTCAGTTGTAACATGGGTTTTACCCTCCAAGGATGACTTAACTTAGGAATCAGGCAAAGGTAAGCCTCACCCCTATGGATGTTGAATCCATCATTATTGAGCTGCTTGGTTAGCTCATCATCCAGTGTTTTGATGCTCCTATAGACATCACTTTGTCTCTTTTTGAGCAGCAAAGCCATAAATATCAAGCTCTCAACAGGAGACTGATTCATGGCCATCCAGGCTCATTTACGAGTTTTAGAGTGGATCTCAATTCTGGTTTCATGCAGTTACAAATAATCTCTTTTAACTCTGAACTTTAGCTGTTCATCTCTTTTTTTTTTTAAACATAGTTTTTTTAAACATAGTTTTTAAATTCCTCTACCTTCCTCTATTTCTCTGACAGCTCTGTTTCTTATAATTCAGTTAGAATCCCAGCTGTATGAAGCCAACCAAGTCCACAATTATCAAATTGATTTTTAGCAGAAGTTCATTTTGAACTGCATGTGGTCTTCTGTTTCACACAACTACAGCTGGAACCATTAACTAACCATCCACTGCATGATATTAGAGCCTCAATAAATACCACCAGAAAGAGTAACTTCTACTTTTGGAACACTTTGCTTAGTTGCTGGAATGGCTTTCTGGGTTGGCTGATGTTCACCCAAAAAACTCAACAAACCTCTATTGTGCTTAGTATATATTGTGATGATCTGATCTTTAACCCATTCAACAGTCTATCCACTTACACTACCACCTTCTCGTTATACTTAATTGCATTCCACTTCTCATTAACCTCTTGCTGGTTAAGTATTTTTCTTCAGTCATAATAATGTCAAACGTACATACAAATATACAAAAGGTATTGAGAAGTACACTGAGCCTCTATCAGGGCGCTGTAAAGATTGGGCATATTATTCAGGGCCTTTGTATAGTATAATACGCCTCTGCACAATAAATGCACTTTTACAATATCATACATGTACATGTAGATCAATGTTACCCAAGACAATGAAAATGTGACATCATGCCATCCTAACCCTCCCCCCCTCCCATCACAAACTGTCACAATTGCTTGCCAACCAATTACTCCAGGTGGTGTTTTGATTTGACTTTTGCTGATCCCCACTAGCTTTTTTTTGCAGCATTTGGTGAGCTCTTTGTACATAGTCCTTGACACTGCTGGTGACAACATGTACATGTAGGTCCACCCACTGATACATGAGTATCAAAGTTTAACCAACCATGATATCTTTGTTCATGAATTCTCTTCCATTATTTGAGTGAAGGATACAAGGGATTCCAAAATGAAATTGTTGAGGATACATGTACATGTACCTGACACATTTGCTCTGCTAAGCATGAACATGCACTGTGCATGTACACAAATAGCACCATGGAGAAAGGTGCATCATACAGTTTACACAATAATTGCTATCATCCTGGTAGTATGTAGAATTAAGAGCCTGTTACAATGTTGTAAGGCATTGAATTTTAACATGAGGATGTGTACATGCACATGTACTTGTATGTGTGTACATTTGCAGGCATTGCATCATAAAAATACATGGCTTATATATGTAAAGTAATTATTAGAATATTATACAAATCGAAAACATATACATGAACCAGATGAACCTTTATAAACAAGTTTAGTAAAGTACTGCATACATACATGTACATACATACATACATGTACATACATACATACATACATACATATACACACACACACACACATACATACATACATACACACACACATACATACATACATACATACATACACACACACACACATGCATACATACATACATAATAGTAATAATAAACCATCGCACTGTACACGTAATACAATACGTTTGGAGGAAGAATAGCAAAGTCAGGTGCACTATGTAGGTGGGCAAAAACTAGCGTCTACTAATTCTTTTGACCATTTGTGTGACTTGCGTAGATGGATTTTAACACCCTTGGTTGTCTCTGATCTAAAACTGCATCCTGAGACAAGACATACGATGCCTGTAATGTTGACAGTGATAGCAGGATGGTCTGGATGTTTTCGACGTACATGTATATGGATCTTAATGCCTTTTGTAGAGGAGGATGTAAAGTTGCAGACAGAACATGAAATGGGTGTACTCAAATCTGTTTGGGCATACATACATACATACATACAGCATGTACACACACCACACACACACACACGCACACATAAATGATACATGTATATATTCAAATCTTTTATTTTAGCTGTCATTTTTAGTGGTTGGATTGTTGCTACATTTGTTGCTTGATCTGCACACAAAAATGCAGCATGTTGCATACAAAATTGTACGTACAAAATGTTTTTAACTATAAATATTTACTGAACTATGGTATACATGTATGTGTACAATGTACATGTAGTAACAGTACTATTTCGTCCTATATTGCAACCCCATACAGTCAAACCTCAAAAGAAATTTTGCTTTGTTACATGTCCATGTATGCACAGCACTCCTTACCTTGAACAGTATGAAGATACAGTTGTATGGCCACATTACATGTATTCATGTAGGCACTACGTGAGGCCACACAAAAAAGATTGGATGATGAGGCAAAAATTAGTGGGCTGGAAAAAGAGCTGAAAGCAGCTAAAGTGGAGAATGATCGTTTGATGATGAACTTTAAAAAGGTTGCAAACGAGTTGACTAAGGACCATCCAAAGGCACAAGTTGCCATTCACAAGGCTGAAAAGATTAGCAAGACTCTGAAGGAAAGGACTGATGAGTTTGATTGCCAGGTATAAATGTGCACATACATGTACATGTACAGGGGTGTGCTCATCCATGTACATTACTACATGTATATTACATGTATATTACATGTATACTACATGTATAACCTCAAGTACACTGCGTGTACATTACTATATGTATGTGTACACTGTACCATGCATGCATGTACATCATCAGTGATACATGTGCATGTATATGACCATGATGTATATTTGTTGCTGTTAGTGTTTGGGCTAACAATGTTGATGAGTTTTATGTACAGTTAAGGAGTGAGATCAGGATACAATTCTGTATTTGTAGTGTAGTTATATGTACATGTACATGCAGTACCTGATAGATAAATATAACAGTGAATGTCATTACATTAGGAATCAGCTGTAAACCTGAAGTAGACAAGGCATAAGTAAACCATCTGAAAAGCTAGCCTGCAGGTATAGAGATAAGAACATTTAGGCTGCCATGACGATTCTTGGCTCATGTACATTGTACATGTACACGCAGACATGCACACATTTCATTTTTCTATGTGAATGTCATGAAGTCTCAGCATTCATACACACATTTAAATGTGTTCAAACAATATATTATAATATATTATAATTATAAATTATAATTACAATTGATACAGAATAATTATGATACAAGTTACAGGATAACATGAATATCATAATAAAATAACTATATATATGTAACTACCTCTATCTAAACAGTGTACATGTCCGAGGCAAAGCATCTAGACAGCAATGCAGTGGCATTTGCTTTAACTAGATTGAGATTTAGCCTGCCATACAGGCTATTGAGGACAGCTGCCTTTGCCTTGTTGGAACTGGTTGCTAGGCGAGAGGCCAGACACGACAATGACACCATGGCTTCAGCACCCCAAGCCCCATAAGCTTCAACAACCATGGGGACACAGACCCACCCAAGCTCCCTGCACTTTATTATAATTATAATTATATATTATATATATATATATATAATGTAGCCCTGTACATGTATGCAATGTCCAGGTTAAATACATTAGTGCATATAATGGGTAAACATTATTGTTACACGTGTACATGTACAACATGCACAATGGATTCAAATTCACATCCATGCAGAGCAATTATTCATTTCTGCATGTGATTACATTGTAACATACGTGTATGTTGTTCCATTAGTCTGGAACAATTAAGGTAGTATAACCAGCTGATGTACATGTGTGTTATGTGGGTATATGTACAAGTAAGCTATTGCCACCACTGTAAAAAAATAGATGTTTGGTAATCCATTACATGTATATACATGCACATATAATCTAATGTGATGTAAATTTAGATGTAAGTGTAATCACTTGTGTTGAAATGTATGGTAGGCCTACAGTTTATGACATGGTTCCATGTAAATATGTACTGTAGGTTGTTGCAAATATATGTAATTGTGCATGTCCCAATGTTGCATTTAAAACATATACATTTATTATTAAGTTATACATATGTACTTGTACATACTTGTATATGTTCTATAGACTGCAATGCATCAGAAAGAAATAGAAAATCTTCAAAATGAAATAATGCATAAGGTATGGTAGTAGAAATTAATATCATCACTTTTGTTGCACTGCACCTGCCATCTCAGAGTACATGTACATGCATGCAGGTATTTTTCATGATGTCCATATTTGTTGAATATTCAATACTATAATAACCATGTATGTGGACAAAAAGTGGGAGGGGTGTTTGGCTTTGGTATGGCCTACAAGAGAACGAAAGGTGTCTAAAAGCTTGTATGCACAATGGCAGCGATTCAGCACCAGCAAGAAAGAATACTACTGCATTCTTAAGCATATCAGGTTGCAACCCAATACGCTTTGTCAGAAGAAGATGGCACAAAGGACAACAATTGTGGTAGTCTTCATTCTTCATACCAAACCCGTACTTGATATTTCCTGGTAGTGCAGTCTCGTTAGAAGGTAAAAAAAAGTAGTTCTTGTAGCCTTGCATTCAGCGCACATAGTCAATGTTGGTTCATGGTACATGTACCTGTACAACTGCATGCTCCTTTTGCTGAATCACTGCCATCATGCATATTAAGATAGCCCTTTAAACACATTTCTTTCTTTTCTAGGCCATGCTGAAGCCAAACACCCATCCCATTTTTTGTCCACTTTCCGAGTCCTCAAAAGTTACTTACTTTTTGAGTACTCAATTATTCGCAGGCATTTAGAGACACACATTAATGTACGTGTTGTACAATGTACATCAAAACATTCTGTGCTCTTCATAAATGTTGGGCCCGACACATGATACTCTTAATTGGAATGATGCTGGTACAGACTATAATTATGTACATTTCTGCATGTGTTTTATCTCATTGTATATGTTCTCCCATTAATCTGGAACAAGATAGCATAACCAGCTGACTAGTACAGTTGGGTACATATACATATAAGCTATTATAAAATATGTTATAATATAAATGTTTGATGCACATGTACATTGTATTTGCACTGTACATGTACTTGTAAACATGCATGCACATGGCATGCATGTTGTGTGATGTAATGTATGTGTAATCACTTTTGTCAAAAAGTATGGTACAGTTTATGACATGATTCCATGTAAATTTGTAATTGTAACTTTCTGCACATTAAATTGTGCATGTCCTACATTGTTATATTCACCATATATGCATGTGCTGGTACATATTTATGTTCTATTAGACTTCAGTGCATCAAAAGGAAATGGAAAATCTTCAAAATGAAATAATGCAACTAAAACATAAGGTTTGATAGTAGAAATGTCATCACTTTTGTTTTATTGCACTTGCCACCTCAGAGTACATGAACATGTACATGTTTGTACATGTATCAATACCAATTTCTCATGATGCCCATATTTGTTGATACTGTAAATACCATGTATGTTTTGTTCAATGTACATCAATATTCTATTAGCTTGGGGCCTGAATAAGCTCTTCCCTTCCAAACCACTCATAGATACAGAATGTACATGTACATCTTATATCAAATGTTTTTTGTTTGATTGCAATGATGGTGGTGCATGTTACAACAGGGCAAGAGTGATGTCTATTTGACATTTAGTTATTTTTCATACATTAAATTGAGGTGTAGGCTTTTTTCAAACACATCGTTTCTTGACTTATTGTGCATTGCAATGTCCATCATGGCATTCAGTAATGTGATGATGGGCAGTAAGATTTTCAACACAACGTACAACAATCACTTCATAGTGTACATTGAACATATCCATACATTTACATTTGAAAAAGTCACTTCTTTCACCACATGCATGCAAATAATTATTTAGAACAAAGGATCTATGGAGACAATAGAAAAGGAGAGGATGAACCACCAAATTGAGCTTACTGAGGTCAAGAACCAGTTGTGTGTAGTCGAGGAGAACCTCAATGCTATGGAGACTATTATGCAGAGTCAACTAAAAGATCTAAATGGCCAACTGAATGAGGCCAAAGAGGAGATAGCAGTGAAGGTGGCCCAGGTGAAGCAGTACCAGAAACAGGTGGAGGCTTACAAACAGCAGGTGTGTACATGTACATGTTTACATTTGTACATGGAGTATATTACATGTACATGTACATCTAATACCAGTACAGAGTGCAATTGTAACTTACATATACATGTATATGTACATGTAGTAGTGTTTGTGCATCTCTGAAAGCACATGCATGTACACATGTACTAGCTCAAAAGAACTTAGTGATTCTTGATTTTAATGCAGCCTTTGTGCTGCAATAATTTTAAATCGTACTTATGCATGTATAACCTTTTGCAATGTAGTCTGTGGAATGTTGGCTTTATGGAATGAGGGTATTGCACTAACAATTATTTACAGTGCAGAAGATGATGATTGCAATCATTTAATGATGTAATGATAAATTATCTTCACATACATGTAAGAACGTTCTGTTTACTTAGACACGTGAGTTCTCCCATACCACCTCAAGTTCAACTCATCTGTCACATTATTCAGAGCCATCAGCAGACCACATGCATATGGAAGTGAACACACCCCATTCTCAGGTTGAAAAGTCCTGTGAGGTAGTGGAAGAGGCTCCACCTCCAAGTCACCCTGCACCTCTGATAAATCCAATGGTACCACGTGATGCTGAATATACCTCTGAACATGTACCTGAAACAGCCCAAGCTCCACCTTCCAGTGTGTCACCATGTGAAGCTGATGGAGACAATCAGGAGGATGAAAAGGATGACCTCCCTCCTCCCATCTACCACACCCCCTTCCAACAGATGCATTATCATATTCCGCCTGTAGAAGAAACTCCTCAAAAACATTTATCCATGGAAGTACCTCACCATGTTCCCATAGCTCAGCAATCAAAGTCCCTTCCATGTAAGGTTGAGAAGGATGACAGGTACCACATGCAGCAACATGCTTCTGGTACACATTGGGCTGAAGGAGTGCCCCTCCCACCAAATCAACCTTATGAATATGGTGCTGCTGTCACGTCACACTCCAATAAGAGCCTTCCTTCTTTTGTAACAGACACAGCTCTTGAATTTGAATTACATGATATTTCACATGTTGCTACTACAATTAAAGATGGAACAGGCATGGATGTGTTATCAGAGTATAATGCTCCTTTGGATCCAAACTTGAAGTGTCCAGTCTGTGGGAATATTTTTAAGAAGGGAGAGATCCAGAAATTTAAGCGCCATGCAGAGACATGCATGCAGTGACAGAGGAATAAAAAACGATATAACTTGGATTATATTTTGCTGTTATTGTTGAATTCTCATATATACATGAATCCACAAAGTACCTCAATTCTACATGCATTTTACAAATAGCTGTAATATGTAAATTAATGTTCTGCCAATGCATGAATACATTCATGTACATATATACATGCAATTGATGTTCCATTGGTTTTAGAATCATACTGCAGATCTTTATGTCAGGCTTGAACCTTCACCAATCCTGGTGAGAACCGCTAAAGTGAGGGACAGCATCGAGGAAGTATAGTGCAATGTGGTGGTCAAATTAAACGGCAGTTTTCCCCTGATTTTATTACTCTTTAGGGCTTCAAATTTTCAAGTTAAAAAGCTTCATTATTAAAATTCAATTCGTAGGTTTTAATACGGTATCACGTAGATTTTTTACCACTGCAATTGGTTTCTATGGGATAGCCGGGAGACATCCAAGGTCCGTGTATAAAACCGCCAACCAATTTATCAATTGTTCCATTTTGACATTTGGATTGCAGAAAAGGTGGCTTGATCATCCAACGGCACAATGAGGTGAGAGAAGCTTTGGGTGATCCATGACCTTGCATCCATTGCATTTAGGGATGTGATAAGAGAGCCAATTGTGAGAGATGCTGATCCTGTGAGAGGTCTACCTGCCTTGGTACATGTACATGTACATGTAGCTGATCTAGGTGCGAGAGGATTGTGGGCTACCCAGACTGAGGCGTTACTTGATATTCGTGACCTCCAGTCATATACCAGCCAACCTGGATGCTGTTGAGGCTAGGCATGCATCTTTCACCCTTTTTGTCACCTCAATTGACGGTGTCCTAGCTCGAGAGGCTAACTCTGATCAATTTCAAAATAGCATTAAAGTGGGAAAAACCACTAAGTGAAGTGACTGGATGGGTAAGGGCGACGTTGGCATTTGCTATACTAAGAGCCACAAATCTGCATAAGAAGAAGCAGAGTGAAATGGAGAAGTGCAGTGCACATGGATGATGGGGCTGGACTACCCACATCAGCTTATGAATAGAATATGTATGTACATGTGTTATTATTTGTGTGCATGTGCCTGAGTATGGTATTTATTCCTTTGTATTTTATGATTATCCTGTATTTATATTTATGTTTCCTTTTGAAAAATATTATTAGGATTTTAATGATAGTACCATTTTGACGTACTAGTTTCGAATTTTGGTCGATTTCCGTTAATTTCGCTAAGAGCATAATGTGGCGCTTTCAATGTACATGTAATTTCAAATCAATAAACATTCAATCACGGTTTCACGCATGTTTAATTTCATTATGGATCAATTCTTTTCCTTTTGGAATGGAACCGAGTCAACCAGCTGTTATATTTCCTCCAAAAGCTTCTTTCAGTGGAGCTTTACCTGGCTTAGTACAAAGAGGCGTGTCAAGATTCATAATCTAATTCACTCTGATTGGAACTTACATCAAATTCATCCTCATCTTCTCAGCATGGCCTCAAACAGCAATGAACAAGCATCAGACCTGGTCTCCATAGCCACCATAGGCATAGAACTAAGATTGATTGAATCAAGGACATTTAATAAAGTGTCCTTGGTTGAAAGCTAGCTGCTCGCCTTAGTCTAATTAAACTTTTGTTCAATTGTACTGATCTGGGCCCGCTGCAGCTTTAATTTGGATGTTGTTTATACTGTTGCGCTTGAACCTGTATTATCAGAAGTGCATGCAAGTTTCAGTTGGAGTTGGCTGCATGTGGGAACTGCGAAGTGATGCTTTAAAAACGCACTATACGTTTAAAACATCTATATATGAGATACACCAATCGTCAGAAGGCAAGGAAGAAGTGTTTACTGCAAGTTGATACACCCGGACCAGTTTTTCTTTTTACTCCGACTACTGCCTTTCTCAGAGTTTTTATATATATTTCATTTTTTCCCCTGTTTAAATATTGCATGCCATGAAAACACAATTCATGGCCTGAGTGGAGGTGCAGGGAAAAGAATCATTCATTTATACCAGCTGTGCAGAAGAACTAAATGCTATGCATAATATGTCCCAATGCCCAGCTGTTGTAACACTGATCATGTTATATCCTAGCAACATCATGTTTTGTGGACTGTATAAAAGTACATTTTTGTAAATATTTTGATCAATGATGGTAACAGGGTTACCTTTCTATGATTTGATCTAAACATCCATTTGCCATTGAGAATAGGTCCCCCATATATGTCTGCTTCTCAGACATATATGTATTATCCACTCACGGTGGAGGGTATCATGAGGCCCAACCTCACTCACTGTCGCCTATTTTAGGCAAATGAATCTGCTATATTGCTAGTCAGGCTTATACACAATACAACCCCATTGTTTTTCATCGATTTGCATTGCACTTATGCTACACATTTGAATGATGGCTGTACTGTGACAGCTGAAGCAATACAAAAGGCACCAATCTGAGTTGAAGCAATGACTGATTTATAAAAAAGGCACCAACCTCACTCTTGAGTCAATGTGTGCTCCGGACCTTGCCAAGCGAATCAGACTACGATTCATGAACGACATTTGTGTGCTGTGATCTTTCCACTTCACGCTTCCACTCCATCATTACTGGTATCGCACCCTTTTCGCTGGTTCTTCCAGATCAGCTCTGTAGCTGTTCATTAGCTATGTAGCTGTGACTAACAACGCCTGACTTTTTCATGATCTACTCCTTTTTGTTCCAGATCAGCATTGTATCAAACTCAGGACTCATCGTTTAGATTTTGGAGGTATTCCACTCATAGACTGATAAAAACTCCTCTTTTGTTGTTGCGAAGGCACTTTGAAAAATAAAACTTCGCATGCTAAAAGTGGCAAACAAAACTAAAACGAAGTGAAACCTGTTCCAATCATATATCAAGTGTAATTATACGTGAAACATTGCCATGCATTGCCATGGGTATTCATTAAATTCTAAAAGCAAACAGTCTGGTAACTTTAACAGAACATGAAAATGATGGTCTTTCTGTTCTGGTCCAATAGCAACAAAGAGCAAAACTATCCATTTCTCATTACGTGAGTTATACGCGTGTCACGTTATTAAGGACACTCGTGATAAGGCACTATTACATAATACACCACAGCTATATACATAATAGTATAGTAATACCACTAGAGTATTCCACAGGACTGTACATATTATACCACAGCAGTGCACATAGTATACCACAGGACTGTACATAGTATACCACAGGACTGTACATAGTATACCACAGGACTGTATATATTATACCACAGGATTGTACAAAGTATACCACAGGACTGTACGAATTATAACACAGGAGTATATAAATTATACCACAGGACTGTACATAGTATACCACAGGAATTATACCACAGGACTGTACATAGTATACCACAGGAATTATACCACAGGACTGTACATAGTATACCACAGGAATTATACCACAGGACTGTACATAGTATACCACAGGAATTATACCACAGGACTGTACATAGTATACCACAGGAATTATAACACAGGACTGTACATAGTATACCACAGGAATTATAACACAGGACTGTACATAGTATACCACAGGAATTATACCACAGGACTGTATACATAGTATACCACAGGAATGTACATAGTATACTACAAGACTTTACATAGTATAACACAGGATTGTACATAGTATACCACAGGAATTATACCACAGGACTGTACATAGTATACCACAGGAATTATACCACAGGATTGTACATAGTATACCACAGGAATTATACCACAATACTGTATATAGTATAGTACCACAATACTGTACATAGTACAGGAAATATACCACAATACTGTACATAGTATACCATAGGAATTATAACACAGGACTGTACATATTATACCACAGGACTGTACATAGTACACCACAGAATTATACATAGTATACCACAGGAGTGTATAAATTATACCACAGGACTGTACATAGTATATCACAGGACTGTATATAGTATACCAAAGGAATGTACATAGTATACCACAGGATTGTACATAGTATACCACAGGATACCACAGGACTGTACATAGTATACCACAGGATTGTACATAGTTTACCACAATACAGTAAATAGGATACCACAGGAGTGTATAAATTATACCACATACTATACCACAGGACTGTACATAGTATACCACAGGAATGTACATAGTATACCACAGGACTGTACACATTATACCACAGGACTGTACATAGTATACCACAGGACTGTACATAGTATACCACAGGAATGTACATAGTATACCACAGGATTGTACATAGTATACCACAATACAGTACATAGTATACCACAGGAATATAAATTATACCACAGAACTGTACATAGTATACCACAGGACTGCACATAGTATAGACAGGACTGTGCATATTGTACCTCAGGACTGCACATAGTATAGACAGGACTGTACATATTGTACCACAGGACTGCACATAGTATAGACAGGACTGTACATATTGTACCACAGGACTGTACATAGTATACCACAGGATTGTACATAGTATACCACAGGAGCATACAAATTATACCAAAGGACTGTACATAGTATATCACAGGAGCATACAAATTATACCACAGGAGTGTACATATACATATTATACTGCAGGAGTGCACATATTATACTGCAGGAGTGTACATATTATATTGCAGGAGTGTATATATTGTACAGCAGGACTATACATAATAAAACACAGGACGATATATATATATATAATTATATATATATATATAATTATATATATATATATAGACTTGATAGATGAATTCACAGCTAACTTGGCTTGACAGGTGACTGGACAGGTTTATCAGTCTATTTGACAGATGGTGTGACTATAATAGACTTGACAAATGGCTTGATGGTGAATAGAGTTGACAGGTGATCTGTTTTACCTGGACAGGTTAACTGTCATGACAGGACACTTGGCTTAACAAGTCAACAGGTACTTGATGGAGGAATACCTTGAAAGGTAACATAACGGATGATTTGGCCTGTAACGTGACAGGTGATTTGACAGGTGACAGTTGACTTGGCTTGACAGGTCAAATTGACTTGGCTTGACATGTTGACAGGTGGCTTGAGAGGTGACTTTGACTTGAGAGTTGTCTTCACAAGTGACCCGACAGGTGAGTTGACAGGTGGATCGAACAGGTGGCCTGGCAGGTGACTAGACTGCCAGGTGATTTGGGTTGATAGGTGACTTAACAGGTGACTTCGCTTGACAAGTGGCTTGACAGGCGACTCAACAGGGGACCTGACAATTGACTTTGCTAGATGACTTGGCTTAACAGGTCACTTGAAAGGTGATTTAAAGATCGAGATCACAATTAAATAGTACTTGCAATGCTGCAAAACATGGGGTGTTTATAAACCTTTAATGCTTCTTCTAACCAATACTTTACTGTGCTGTAAACTCTTTAACATTTGCAGCAATAACCCCAGGCTCATTCTCACTTTTAATGTACAATTTATTAATCAGCATGTTATCGACTCGTCACAGATTGACTCTTCAGGTCACGTTTTCCTCCAAGCAAGAGAATGAAGACTTTCAAGAGAAGCTTGATGCATTCACCGGTGCTCAGGTGTAAATAAAGATGCGGACTGACTGACATACATACACACATATATACACATACATACATGCAACCATACACGCATACATACACACATGTACACACATAACACATGCACATACACACATACTCATGTGCACACATAAATAATAAATAATAATCACCATCGTACATACATGTACATACATGTACATACATGTACATACATACATACACACATGCACATACATACACACATACATACTCACATACATACATGTACATACATACATGTACATACACACATACATACACACATTCATACACACATACATACACACATACATACATACACACACATACATGTACATACACACATACATACATACATACATACACATACACTCTGCACACATGCACACATACATGTACATACACACATACACACACCACACATGAATACATACATGTATACGCACATACACACATACCCACACATGCACATACATACACACATGTATACATACATACACATGCACACACCACACGTGTACACACACCACACATGTATACGCACATACACACATACCCACATGCACATACATACACAACATGTGCACATGCATGTACATACATACACATGCACACACCACACATGTACATGTACACACACCACACACACAAACACACCACACACACACCACACACATACATAACATACACATTTTGAGAGCTCTTGGAGCTGTAACAAGACCTTCACAACGATCATGGAAGCATCTAACTTTTTCCACAATAGATAACTTCTGTTCTTCAAGATCACTGTCACCAGTGAATATCCCTAAAACTGAACTTTATAATTGATCCCTTGACAGTATATATGTATACCTTATGTAATGAACTTTTCAGTAGCTGGTGATGTAGGTGTGTCTACCATTGGTGTAGGAGCTAGAATGAAGCCAAGCATGACATTTAAGAAGCAGGATCAGTGTTTACAATCCTCCCACATGAGATACACACATATCACACTTCCACCATTAACACAGATACCGTTTGGATTACTTAGTGACCACAAATGATTTAACTTCCACAGGAGGGTTCATGCAAAAATCTGACCAAAAATATTGCTTACATCACGTACATGTATGTGCAGTGTGTGACTACTAACCTTTGAAGCAGCTATCCACATGTATTCCTAAAAACGCATGTCTGTCTTACTGTAGAGCTCTCCCCACTATAGTGAGTGTACAGTAGCCAACCTAAAAATAACAAACACAATTCTAGTTATACATGTACGTTCAAGCAGAGCACCAGCAGTGCCCACTCTCTCCTCTCCACAATCGCTTTTATCTCCTTTCATTCCCATTTTTTACTTCTCTCTCTCTCTCTATCCACCCCACACCCGCTATTCCTTCTTTCAATTGCCTAATATGAATGCACCCTCAATGCAGACCAATCCAGTTTGCGGTTGCTACTTTAGATATGTCTTAGAACTTCATGAATTAAACTTGCTCATACCACAAACTCACTGTGAGCATATTAGCACCATACACTGCCATCCCCTCTGATCTCAGCATACTGTTGAATCAGCCCTAGGTGGAGTTTGGTATAGCTACAATGCCCCACAGGTGTGGAGATATTCAATACATTTGAGATCATAGAGAGGGAAGGGAGGGGAGGAGGGGAGGAGGGAAGCAAGGGGAGGAGGGGAGGAGGGAAGCAAGGGGAGGAGGGGAGGAGGGAAGGGAGTGAGGAGAGAAGAAGGGAGAAAAAAAGGGAAGGTAGGAGGGAAGGGAGGGATGAGTGAAGGGAGGATGGATGGGAGGGGAGGAGTAAGGGGGATAGGATGGGAGGAGGGGGAATAAGGAGTAGGAGAGGGAGAGATGGGAACTTCTTACTGTCATAACAAAGGAGGAAAGTCAACACTGCAGGTACTGGAATTGAGCAGAACATTGATGGCAAGAGGATGAATTGAACTGCATGGGCCCTAAAATGTCAAATTAATATGGTTAATATGTAACAATGCATTCTATTACACATCACATGTATGTATGTTACGCATAGGCAAAGGGTGGGCATCATCTGGAGAGTATACAAAGAAGAAATCCAACTTAATTTGTAATGGACACACAGTTTAATCTAACCAACATGTATGTGTTTACCATCAACTGTAGTGTGATAGTAGGATATGCAATGCCTCTATCATAGCACACACATCATCCCAGCAGATTTTTATATTTCTTTCATATTTTGTTTGAGCCCATATTATTTAATCGGTAACATGTATGCACATTAGACTGGATACGCTGTATCTACAATGTAAATGACCATTACATCATCTTGGCACACATTCACATCATCCCAAGCACACAACCAGCACACTCAATCAGGAAAGGTGTGATAATGTGGTTACAGGTGTATATATGGACAAGGGAGAGGGGAGGAAGGAATGTGAAAGAGAATGATATAGGAATACATGGGGAGGAAAGGAATTGGGAGGAGTTTGTGAGGGCATACATACCAAAGGTACTTTCCACAAAAGTTAGAATCCTTGGAAATGCTTTCATTGGATTAAACATAGATGCCTCATCTTTGGGGGAAGAAAAGGTAGTCATGTGAAACCCACAAGTAGGAAAGGGGGGGGGGGGGGGGGTGGAAGGAGAATTAAGTGGCTTCACAGTACTAGAAGCGTAAGCATAGATAATTTGGAGAGTATCCAAAATGGCAAGGTAGTGTTGTGTAACAAGGGAGAGGGGGGAAAGTAAAGAGAGGGGGGAAGGTAAAGAGGAAGGAGGGGAGAAAGAGGAAAGAGGGAAGGGAGGGAGGAAGGAAAGGGAGGGAGGAAGGAAAGGGAGGGAGGAAGGAAAGGAGGGAGGAAGGAAAGGAGGGAGGAAGGAAAGGAGGGAGGAAGGAAAGGAGGGAGGAAGGAAAGGAGGGAGGAAGGAAAGGAGGGAGGAAGGAAAGGAGGGAGGAAGGAAAGGAGGGAGGAAGGAAAGGAGGGAGGAAGGAAAGGAGGGAGGAAGGAAAGGAGGGAGGAAGGAAAGTAGGGAGGAAGGAAAGGAGGGGAGGAGGGAAGGGAGGGAGGAGGGAAGGGAGGGAGGAGGGAAGGGAGGGAGGAGGGAAGGGAGGGAGGAGGGAAGGGAGGGAGGAGGGAAGGGAGGAGGGAAGGGAAGGGAGGGGAGGAGGGAGTAGGGAAAGGAAAGGAGTAGAGGGGTAGGATGGGAGGAGGGAGTAGGAGAATGTCATAACAAAGGAGGAAAGTCAACGCTGCAGTACTGGAATTGTGATGACAAGACGATGGACGATGAATTGAACTGCATGATATGGGCCCTAAAAATGTCAAATTAACATGGTTAAATCAGCTAAAATAAAACAACAATGCATTCATACATGTACACTGTATGTATGTTACACAATCAAAGCATAGAGAAATTGCATAGGCCTAGGTTCAGATGTCCTTGAAAATGGAAAGGGGTGGGTATTGGAGAGTATACAAAGGGTTAATCCAACTCAATCTAGAATGGACACAGTTTAATCTAACCAATATGTATGTGTTTACCATCAACTGTAGTGTGATAGTAGGATATGCAATGCCTCTATCATAGCACACACATCCCAGCATTTTTTGTTTAATACATACTTAGTTTGTGCCCATATTAACTTAGGACTTATTTGTTCATTTTTAAATGATTTTCTTTGATAGTGTAACACAGATGCATGAGGGAGAGGACTGAGTGGAGGGGAAGGGAGGGGAGGTGAGGGGAAGGAAAGGAGGGGATGGGAGCAGGGAGGGGAAGGCAAGTGAGCTTCTTACAGTTATAAAAGAGGAAGAATGCAGTACTGGAATCGAAATGAGCATTGACGGATGATGAATTCAGCTACGTGAACCCTGAAGACGCTAACAGTCAAACTTATTAAGGGAATGGAATCGAAATGAGCGTTGACGGATGATGAATTCAGCTACATGTACGTGAACCCTGAAGACGCCAACAGTCAAACGTATTAAGGGAATGTGCGCACAACTAATGTGATAAGCTCATCAACAAATGAATGTAAACCAATATATACATGTAGCAATCAACACATAGCTACTGCCCATATCTCTGCAACAAATATGTACATGTACCGTCTGGTACACATACAAACAAAAGCTTCAACTTCACCAAATTGAGACTATTAAAAACTATATATTAATACAGTGCTTCTAAGCTCTAGATAAGTGTGTATTGGGGTTTATGTGTTTGTGAGTGTGTATGTGTTTGTGTTAAGTGGCTTCACAGTACTAGAAGTGTAAGCATAGATAACTTGGAACTTCATCTCGTAGGGCATGTCTATCAAGATGGGTTTGAAAGGAAAGGGAGATGGGTGTGCATCATTTGGAGAATATCTAAATGGGCGAGGGCAACCTACTCACTGGCCTTGTAATGGACACACATATCTCCAACATTTATTTGCTCTACCCATGCTCACATCATCCCAAAAGCACATCATTTTGCACTTAGAACACATATCCCAACACGCAGATTGTCCTACAAAGTCAAATCAACACCATAATTAAATGCCAATACAACTGAACTACAAGCACATATGCCCAACTGTAAATATGGTAACTAACCTTCGTTCAGCCTTCCAATGTCAGTACAATCACAGAGGGAAGCTTGCAGACATCAGGCACCAGCAAGATGGACAGATGGAGGCAGGCTCCAGCCTAGGGAAGAGGGAGGGGCTAATTTCACGCCAACAGTGGTGCAATTTAAAATGCAATATTTAGTCCTACATTTAAGATAACTACATTTACGTCCATTATATTTTTCATTATTACTAGACACCAATGTTGCCTTCAAATCCATAACCAATACAATATGCACAATATGCACAGCTATATATACACTGTACATGCTATGATACATCTGAAGAGCTTGCTTAAATACTGTACCACAAACTCACTGTGGGCATACTGGCACCATAGACTGCTATTCCCCTCCAAACAGTACTCTGATCATCTCAGCTTAGTTGACCCTTAGGGTGGTATTTGTTAGTTCCAGTGCATCACATCAGGCACCAGTAAGTAGGATAGATGGGGGCAGGCTCCACCCTAGGGATGTCTGTGAGGAGGGAGGGGCTAGTTTCAAGCCAACAGCATGTGCAAATTAAAGGTAAAAAAAATGCAATATTTAGTCCAATATTAAAGACAACTACATTTACGTCCATTATATTTTTCATTATTACTAGACACCAAATGTTGCCTTCAAATCCATAACCAATACAATATGCACAGCTATAAATATATACATGCAACAATACATGGCCCATGACGAAATTATTTGAATCTGAAGAGCTTGCTTAAATACCATACCGCAAACTCACTGTGGGCATACTGGCACCATAGACTGCTATTTCCTTTGAACAGTACTCTGATCAGCATAATTAGACCCTTAGAGTGGTATTTATTAGTTCCAGTGCCCCACAGGTGTGGGTCGAGATATTCAAAATCTATGCCAGGAGTGGCCAGAGATATCCTACATCTTGAGTAGTTAGCAGGATTTCAAGAATGAGATTCTGCAACTAGAGACATAGTCACATAATGCAGTGGTCCAATGTGTTCATTTTGTGTGTGTGTGTACATACATGTAGACTTTTTACACACGCGCAGTCAATGGAACATAGTTAAACATACTAATACTTGTGTACATTATCATTGCTTGGTGGTGTTAAGCACCATGTACAGTAAACATTTATACTTACATGTACTTGAATGTGTTTGTCAAGTGATTTTCTGCACAGTCCAACCATTTGGAAAGCCACGACCACTCTACATTGCCATCCAGCACAACTGTAAATAAACGCAAATAACACACATATTCACAGTTGTACTTGAATACCACTTACATTGAATCCACTCATGATTGAAAGGATACTTTCATATTGTAAATGAGCTTGTTGCTTTCAGTTCGACCTATTAAGGGATTGCTAACATTTTGGTACTACATTGTGTTGACTGTTGGTATCCATGGGATCAAATCATCACGTCAGTGTTGCCTTGGAAGATTAATGACAACAACTCCACAACTATTGCCTCGTCGTGTTCTGGAAGTGATTGAACTGACCTTACTTCCACTGCTGCCTGACTGCTGCCTGACTGATGGACATACATGTATGTGACTTTGATAACCAGTGATGTGTGTAGCCTTTAAAGAGTGCTGGCATGTGTGCTGGCATGTGTTATCTTGTCCATGCCTTGTGAATTGATTTGCAACTATTCAAGAGGACTGGACTGTAGCTGGATTTCTATAATGGTTAGTAGTAAGAGTGTTGTGTTCTCTTGGGTGCATGTGGCAATATAATGAAGGTGTTCTTGCATGACGATATGAGACAGGCACCTTTGTTATGGGCTCAGGGCATCACCTTACGGCCAGCCAGGCCATACATGTACTACTGTGAATATTGTACTATGTCAGATATGTTCCCATTTCTGTTACTATCATCAAAGATTGCATACATTCATTGTGTTGCTGTTTTTGACTGCATGGATTATAATGAGGTTAATGCAACGTCTGTACCCAGAGCCAGATCCTGAATCCATGTACTACACTGATGACCTGCTGACTTTGTAAGAAGTATTTTAGACCATGTGGGCCAGGTAATCAGTAGACTGGCAAGCAGTGGCAAATATTATAATATACTAATCATCTCTATGTTCCATTTTATTTGGAGCAACCCAACCCAGCTTGTATGGCTGCAGCAATGAATTGACGATTAAAAGGGACCCAACCATTTATTGCTGATATTGTACCTTAGTTTGACTACAAGCAAGCTGATGCATTGTAGCTAAATGACACCAAAATGGTGCCTCCAATAGAGTCTTAAACATTAACCTCTTCTCCATATAGCTATGTAGACCCTGAAATGCTGAACACCCTAGGCCTTCATTCTGATATAACAATCTAACCTGCAGTGATGATTTTTGCAGATCCCTCATTTATGTAAATATATGTTTACTGCTCTTCCAGGATGTAGCCTATTGGATGCATGTATTGGGGGCAGGACCAAGGCCACAGGCATTAAGGACCAAAGTATCAGCTACATAACTAAGCATCAGTAGGAAAACATCGCCAGAAGTGGGATCCTTTCTCTAGCTAGACTGGCAGTTAAGTGAAAGTATCTGGCCCCCCCGAGGTAGCAAGTTTGAATTACCATCTAAGAAGCTGAACAGTCTCGTGTGCTAGAAGGATCAGCAGTCAAGAGAAAGCTAAAGAGACCCCTTTGTGATGGAGATGAGGAAACAGGGACAGGACTGTCAGTTTGGAGACTTAATGGAGGAATTGATGATGCACTTCCTTATTAGGGATATGGAACGAATAAATACTGAGAAGGCTGTTTGAAGCAGAGAATTAGGATTTGTCTCTAGCTATGTGATGTGCATGTACCAGAACCCATAGGCAATTTAAACAATGGAGGCGGAGATGTGGCAGCAGAGGGAACAGGTGCAGAGATGAGAACAAGTGGACCAAAGTCAAGACTAACAGGTGACCAAGAATGGAAAGAACAAGGACCACAGGTGTGTTCTCGCTGCACATGGTAATTCACAAAGGTGGGGCAATTGCATGCAGTCCCGCTGTTGAAAGAATGTGGTGGGAGGTAGCAAGACTTGACAGCAGCACATGTTTCTAAAAGACTGGGTAAATTGTTAGTGTTGAAAGACCTGAAGTGCATACAACAGTGACAATCCATTGATTGTTCAAAGGTCAATAGAGGGTTTAGATGGTACGAAACCTACCACTCCAAATATGCACATGCATGACGGACTAGTAAGGAAGTCAATGGGGCTGTGTCAAGTCCAAGTACATAAACAACAGGTGTTGATGTGGCTGGTTGAGATATTGAAGACTAAGCATCATACTATATGTATATTATCACCGAATGCATGCCTGCCCTGGGCCTGAAACCACTCTCCTGTGAGGCTGAATAAGTGTGCACGGCAGAAAAAACCCAAAAGCCTATACAACAATCTATGCTGAAGGACTATCGAGATGTTTTCATGTCTGCCAGGTCTACGTGACATTGAGCTTGGTGGCCGTAGGATTCCACACACATACAATGTGAGCAGCAGTGCAAGAAATGTTGCAAACAATGGAAGAAATGGTTGATATACCCACAGAGTGGATAAACAACCTTGTGTGTTGTCCAAGTAAGAACATGTTTAGATGCACGAGATCTGAATAGATAAGCCATTTCAATTCCCAACCTTCCTCAATGTTCTGTGCGTATCCTGCCATTCCACAGTCCAGACGTGACCCTCTGGGGGTTCCCAGTGTTACTGTGGAGCAAAGAGCACCCATCATTTAGTGACTGCATAACTGCATCCACAAAACACAAGCCGCTTCTGAATTTTCAAGTGTCCAATATTAGATTTGTGGTATTGCTGCCACTTGCCATCTCACCTTGCCAGTACTACACATGTACTCTTTTAAAAACTCCGCTCCAGCCTTGAGGAGGGATTGAGGCTTTAAAATACACAAGTGATAAGGGTTGGATGGAGGCAGCAATAATGAGGCAAGCCAATATTGATGTGCTTGGGAGATAGCATAACTTGCCTGCACAGCTTTCTGGAAAGCTGAGACCTCAGTTTGTTAGTGGGAAGGACTATAACAGTGACAATCAATGGTCAAAAAGGTGGTGAAAAAGCCGAAGTATATCATTGAAAGTGAAAGGCTCAATGGATATGCAGACAAGGGGAGTATAAGTGTTTTATTTATGAGTACATATTATGCCAGCAACTTCAGCTAACACATGGTTGCCAACATGCAGCTTATCATCTTGCCTGTGCTCTTACATACATGTATAGGTATTGCAACAGGCCACCTACAAGACACTGTAGTCCATAAAATTGACGATTTTGCATTTCAGCTAGCCCATAGCACTACAAGGAGACTACAGCCTGCCATGTTCTAGGCCCCTACTTTAATCCACCTTTGTTTCAACTTCTGTACATCTGGCCTAAGAGATGCCCCGAAACAGAAGACCCAGTGCAGGATAATCTTCCTCTGCCTCAGAGGGTATAGTGTGAATGACCAGATCTCGAAGCAAGACATTCCTCTCCTTTGCTCTTCTGGCATGGTTCCGGTATTGGTCAAAGATTGAGCTCTGTTGGGAACATTCTGCCAGGGCAAACACTCATGAATGTATCAGGCCCTACATTGGATTCTGTCTAACAGATAGATCCATCAATTGCTTGGACAATAATATATTGTGGCCCAGCAGACCATCACCAGTGTGCCAGTTCCATCCAGCCTACGCTATCAGTATGTGAAGCACTGTACATACATGTACATGTACCTGTGGCAAGAGGGTCCACCTACCCATCCTCAGTGTTTAAGGAAACGCCCTGGATTCAGCCACCCAGCAGCAGTCCCTGCTCGAGGATAACTTGGAGGGCATTCTCTGATCTATTTATGGCTTGTTCAGGGAGGCAAAAACCAGTAAGTCCCAACTGCTTTTCTAATCACCAAGCTCTCCTTAGCTGTCAGGAAACCACTGTGTCTATAGATCACAGCCAAGTCACAGCCAGTACTAGGGAGGACCTGGCCTGATGGGAACGCTTCCTCCCCTCCTGATAAACATATCTTCACAGACACCTATGGCACCTGACGTTATAGATGGGTCCTAGTGTAGGGGTTTCTAGTTTCCCTTACTACTGTCCCAGCGGTCCATCCAGTGACAAAGTCTTTGCTATGGTGGCCGCAGCCATGGCAGGGCATCGGGTAAGGGTCAACTTAACAGGAAACCACTGTGTACATTTGGAGAGGTCAATCTGCTGACACAATTAAGCTGCCGGGAGAGCTTTTTTTCGTTGCAGCCTGCCACAATTTTTAAAGTGCTGTTAGTGCCAGCGCAATCCTCACTATACTTGGCGACTATCACACATCACTTTTAACGACTTAAAAAGCTTGTTTCTGACAACCCCATTTGGCAGATCAGGAGGTACTATTCCTTCCACCAATGACCACTTCCAGGCTCAAGGTAAGCTCTACCCCTGTTCATCACCCACCTAAGCATGGCTCCCCATTAACAAAACATTCATAGCAGTGCCAACCTGGTGACCATCCTCTTCAGATCAACAGAGTTCCTCAGGCACATCATATGCACAAGCTAAACCCTTAGGTACTGCGGTGTCCAGGGAAAGGGAAAGAGTGGCATCATAGTGCGACGGAGATGATGTTCAATAAAGCCTACACACATCAGTGGTAGATTCTGGTAAACACCTCGGGAATCGTACTAATTCTACTCTGGTCAAAGCTCTGTTAATCAAACTATTGGAGTGTGGTAGGAAGGATAGAGTATCACTATGGCAGAGAAGTGCAGTGACCAACCCCCTTAGTGTAAAGGTTTTTCAAGTTGGCCATCCCTAGAAAGAAATTATTAGACAAGGGTGGCAGAGTTGCACAAGGCTCTGTAAGAATAGGTAATGTGTGCCATGACAAAGGTCAGCTGCTACTTAAGAAGTCCAGGACGATGGATACCCAAAGACAATGGAGAGGATTGCAAGAAAGTCTTATTGCAACATCCCGGGATGATAAAAACCTGGATTGACATGCGAACTGGCTGTGGAGGTACATGTCGGATAAATTTTAAACTGTCCTCAGCAAGTAGTAGCTGGTAGAGCCAGTGTGGGGATCAGCTGCAGCTGGGGTGTATGTGTAATAATGTGAAGGGTACCTTTGATCGCAATATAGTAGTTCCAAATCCCACTTCCGATCAGGAGATACTATTCCTTCCACCAATGACCACTTCCAGGTTCAAGGCAAACTCTGTTCATCTTCATCACCCACCTAAGCATGACTCACCATTAGCAAACTTACTTAGCAGTGCCGACCTGGTGACAATCCTCCTCAGGTTAACAGAGTTTATCATACACATCATATGCACAAGCTCTTTTCGTACTTTGGTGTCCAGGGAAATGGAAAGAGTGGCTTCATAGTGCGTCAAACACAATATTTTAAAATAAAAAGCCTACACTCATTTGCAGTATGTTAAGTTGTACGTCATGGAAAGTGTACAAACTCCACATAGGTCAAAGCTATGTGAATCAAACTATATGAGCGATAGAGTATCACTATGGCAGAGAAGTGCAGCAATCACATCCTCCTGGTGAAAAGGTTTTACAACTTTGCCGTCACTAGAAAGAATATATTAAACCATCATGGATGGCAGTTGCACAAGGTTCTGTAGGAAAAGGTCGGAATTATGGATATTAGCTGAGACAAAGGCCAGTTGCTACCTAGGTCCAGGAAATTGGATGCCCACCTCTAAAGATACCCCAATCTAGAGGGGCTGTAGTGGTCGGGATGAAAAGAAGGTCATGAGAGAAATCCGATGACTCAATAGGGGACAGGTGCACTACATTCGCTTGAACATCCTCTCCCATTGCCCGGTGAGGGGTGCAAGGGAGGGCATAAGGGCGTGCCCCTATAAAAGGAAGCTGAGGAGAGCAAAATGTGTGCATCAGACCATGGTGAAAAGGTCCGTGGTCTCTCCACCAATTTACCAACAAATGTAGGAGTAAGCAGTGGTGGGGTGGAAGTGTGTGCGACCCTTGAGAAGAGTGTAAAGCTGCCGTACGAAGAGGCTCATTGCGATTACTGGCTGAGGTGGGTCAGTGAAATGAACCACAATTTAAGTGGGAGAGGTAGGTGAACGAATATCAACTGAAGAGAGAGGAGTATACCATTTGGCTGGGTACACCAGTAATCACACAACTAGAAAATTACACCGACGACAAGTGTAGCTAATGTAGAAAGTAGTCATTGCTGATACACCAGAAGAGGGATCAAGATCAAGCTGCTCGTCCTGAGCATTGAACGCTTCTTGCCTGTGTTCCACCTCAAGCCCAAACCTCAGCTGATTACTAACAGCATTTTAGGACTTGCGGGCAAATGGGAGGACATTCTGGTTCGGGCACCCAAAAACCACCAAGTCCTAACTGCTTTTCTTATCACCAAGCTCTCCATAGCTGTCAATGATATACCCGCTGGGCGTTAGTTTTTGTGTCTATTGATCACAGCCAAGAAACATCGTCATGACATCAGGATTACAGCCAGTACTAGGGAGGCTGACCAATCATATTTTGATATTTTGAAACTGAAAGTCACTGGGCTGTTGCAATGGCTGTGCCCATCAGTGGGTGATGGGTGAAGGATAAGCTGTGCCCATCAGTGGGTGGTGGGTGAAGGATGAGCTATGCCTGTAACGTGCACACCCACATTATGGGTGCCATACCAAAGTGCCCACCATCATACCTCTTCACCTTCACTCCCTAAAATATGTGGCTGTTGTTGGTAGCATAAATTACCTTGTAACACTTGCATGTATATATAAACATGGCAATCCAGTCAAATAACATGCCCTACCCGTTTTGGGTGCCCCTCTGAAAATGCTGAGACCACCACTAACCATGGTATCATAAGGAAGCCCAAGGTACATCAGGGAGCCATAGAGAAAGCCATAGTACACAAGGGGTACTATAATGGAGGCCATGGTACACCAGGAGTGCCATAAAGGAGGCTATTGTCATAAGGCTGCAAGATACTACCTGGAGCTTTGATTGAAATTGCAATTCCTTCCTGCTCCTTTGCCCCAGTGGAAAAAGAGGGCCTGTCAATTATCTATGCAGCTATGGAGTAGAAAGATTCCACCAATATTTTTTGGGTAGGTGAATCATTTTATACCCAATACCTTTCAAATATTATGTTCTTTGAGTCTCAATGTGCCCCTGCCCTGGCATCAGTAAGAATCCAGCGGTGGGCACTGATACTGAGTGCCTACAGTGAATAGGTTAGGCAAAGGAACACAGCCATGGTCATGGCTTTGGTAGGCGTAGCCCCAAACGAGGTCTTGTTGCCTGGAGACATGGTGTTTACACTTGAGGACTGCCCTGTGAAAGTACCCTCAATCAGAGATTGGACAGCTAAGGACCCATATTAGCTGGAGTTAAATGACTGCTCTTAGGTGGTTGCCAAGAAATAGCAACCTTGGTGGTGAGTAATGACCATACCAGCAAAGTGCTAGTGCTCTCATGTTGTACAGTTTTTACATCAAGGGCAAGTTTGTTGTATCAGTCTCTTTCCATATCTTCCAGCCTGATGACATCATTACAACTGAATAACAGAGTCTATCTTTTCTTTTCTCAGCGGTCAATATATTTCTCACATGGCAGTACGAGGTAGTTTCCTCATTCGACCTGTGTCCCTTTCACTGCTCCCAACCTTCCACAATGCTATCTGCATCTATCCTGCCATTCCTAACCCTAACCCTAACCCACAGTCCAGAAAAGCAGGTTCCTAGTGTTACTGTGAAGCACAGAGCTCCCATTAGTGACTGCATAACTGCATCCACAAAACACAAACCTCTTCTGAACTCACACCTTTTCAAGTGTCCAATATTAGATGTGGTATTGCTGCCACTTGCCATCTCACATTGCCAGTACTACACATGTACTCTACCTGGCTTGGTATCTGCAATCCAGCCTTGAGGAGGGATTGAGGCTTTAAAATGTGTAAGCGATAAGGGTTGGATGGAGGCAGCACTAATAGTGGAGGCGAAAGGATGTGGTGGGAGGTAGCAAGATTTCACAGCAGCATATGTTTCTAAAAGGCTGGATAAATTGTTAGTGTTGAAAGACCTGAAGTGCATACAACAGTGACAATCCATTGATTGATCAATGGTCAATAGAGGGTTTAGATGATACGAAACCTACCACTCCAAATATGCACATGTATGACGGACTAGTAAGGAAGTCAATGGGGCTGTGTCAAGTCCAAGTACATAAACGACAGGTGTTGATGTGGCTGGTTGAGATATTGGAGACTAAGCACCATACTATATTGTCACTGGATGCATGCCTGCCCCAGGCCTGACACCACTCTCCTGTGAGGCTGAATAAGTGTGCATGGCAGAAAAACCCCAAAAGCCTATACAACAATCTATACTGAAGGAATACCGAGATGTTTTCATGTCTGCCAGGGTTATGTGACATTGAGCTTGATGGTCGGTCCACTGTAGGATTCCACACACACAATGAGAGCAGCAGTGCAAGAAATGCTGCAAACAATGGAAGACATGGTTGATATACCCACAGAGTGGATAAACAACCTTACTGCCATGTGTATAGTCCAAGTAAAAACACGCTTAGATGAACGAGACCTGACAACCTTTCACAATGTTCTCTGTGTCTATCCTGCCTTTCCACAGTCCAGACATGACTCTCTGGGGGGTTCCCAGTGTTACTGTGGAGCCAAGAGCTCCCGTCATTTAGTGACTGCATAACTGCATCCCCAAAACACAAGCCTCTTCTGAACTCACACATTTTCAAGTGTCCAATATTAGATTTGTGGTATTGCGGCCACTTGCCATCTCACCTTGCCAGTACTACACATGTACTTTTTAAAAATACACCTGGCTTGGTATCTATTCTGTGATCCAAAGCTCCCCTCATGGAGGGATTGAAGCTTTAAAATGCGCAAGAGATAAGGGTTGGATGGAGGCAGCACCAATAGTGGAGGCGAGCCAATATTGATGTGCCTGAGAGGTAGCATAACTTGCCTGCACAGCTTTCTGGTAAGCTGATACCTCAGTTAGTTGTCAAGAAGGACCAGAAGTGCATACAAAAGTGACAATCAATGTCAACAAGGAGGTATGACAGTATGGTGCAAACTGCCCAAAGCACATTATTGAATGTGAAAGGCTCAATTGGTAAAATGAGCATGTTGGTGGATACACAGGCTCTGGTGTCACAATGGCGGTAGTGATGAAGAGGAGCTCATAGGATGCAATTGACCATAGAGCGGCTAATTTGTATCAGGTTACGGAGCGTACTATCCACCGCTACAATCTTCATGCTACATTTGTGTCTAAGCTGCCACTGGTGTTGGCATTGCACCTATCTACCTGCAGCATGTGCACATATCTCCAAGGCAGTAGTATCTCAGCTCCATGAGTTCCAGGAGGGGTAATCTACAGTAATTGAATTATTGTTCCCAAGTTAATTTGGCATGTATCTATAATCACTTTTTTTTTGTTTCTCCCCTCCACATTGTACTGTACATTCTCCCTATGGTAAAAAATCTTGTGTTTTATTATATTTTTTTTATTTTTAAAGTATATCTTTGTAACCACTTATTACATTGCAGGAAAGAAATGGTACCTGAACGTCACTTTTACTAAACAATAACATTAATGGTCTCAGAGATACGGTCTTTAAAACGCAAAGCTTTACCCCATAATGGGAATACTTTATGGTTGGTCGTAACTCATTAATAGCACCTAGAAGATACTTTCTACTTGACATATTTAGCTGAGCAGATGATTAAAATTCTACTTTAAAGCAAACAATTGGCATTGATGCACATAATATGGCATATTCTTCTTGTTAAAAATATTAGTATATTGGTTTTCTATTTTACATGCTCAGTTTGACATTTCTGTTTCCAGCATTCTAACCATAAGTTACAATGATACATGCACACATACCAGAGGCTTGTATATCACTTCCTCTAACACATTTAAGTGCATTTAAATGCATGATATACATGTATACACACGTACATGTACAACAAGGAAGTATACATGACTATATCGCTTACATGTACAGGCTTGTGTAAAGTATGCGACTTGTAACATCTCAAGCCGCCATCCATACAAGTATGTGTACATGAAGTAGTTGGTAAAAAGCACATGCCAAGAGCCTGCATGTCTGGTTTAATGAAGAAGTCAATCTGGTCCTCTCTGTAGTGAAGGACAGAACACCACTGTAAAGCATACACTAATCTATTGTGTGTCAATGCATGTAATTATGTGGTAGTGATGTACTCCTACTTTAAATTTACTGTCCTTGGTAAAACATGCAGGGATGATGTTATGTGCACAGATTGTGTGTATGTGCACAGCAATGCACACTTGCACATAAGTGTACCTGTCTGCAACTGCCAATGTCATTGTTTGGTGATCATTTTCCATGAACCACTCACAAACAGTACCAGCACTCTTCAGCAAAGTAGTGGTCTAGAAGTCCTTCCAAGATGATCCTGCTCCTTCTGCTCTCCTGTTCCACCATAGCAAGCCAAGCATGAGGGAACATTTAGACAGCATTAATTACTCATTTCAAATTTAAGCAAATAAGGCAAGTCATGGCACATCTATTGTCTAAATGACACAATGGATACTTGGGTTTGGGAGATCTAACTACACACCTGGGGATGGGATTGCAAGGTCTATCACTTCACACACCTCCACTTCCTCAGTCCCATGTCCTGCACAGCCACGTGTAAGACTCCCTAAGAGAACACAGTCCTTGGAGAGCAGTAGTTGAAACAGGTTCTTTTTGAATGGGAGCCTCTCAGTTCCAGATGATGTGGTACCATCAGGAGATACAGCCGTGGCACCTGCAAAAGGAGCTTTTTAAATACAACGTCATCATCATACACACATGGTGTATGGATACTTGTCTTCAAATGAGTTTTCATCTGATCTCACTGCCTCCATGTGACGTCTGTGCTCTTCAAGCCTGCCCATTCCACTTCATAGATTTACCTACACTTGGATCAGGCAACAAGACAAACTGGTTACACAAAAGACATGCTAATCCACTTCAAGGCAAAACAAACATGCTCATAGTCCTACACACATAGCTCACACATCACACCAGTGCTCACAGCTCTGCTGCCCCTCCCAGCAGTAGTGATGGAGAGGAGTCAATGGCAAAGGAATGGAGGGATAGCCCCTTCTTCACAACATGACATGCTCAGGAATTGCTACAACCTACATGTACATAAGATTCACCATGCACATGCAACTTCTATGTCGCCATGGGCCTAGCAGGCATCTTGGCAGCTACCTTTAGCTTGGTGGCCTTCTTGTGCAGTTATTTCTTAAACCACTTCTACACATGTATGTTTTATTAAAAATTATTCATTTATTTGTAGATTTTTTCTCCTCCCCACAAACACATTTGCCCTCCCTCCCTGGAGTGGTATACTCAGTAGGGGGGTGGGTGGGGGTGGGGGTGGCCTTGTCAATGAAGAGGGAAGAGAAATGTGAGAAAGAGGCAGCAGCAGATCCAGAGTTTGGGAGGGGTGGGCACGTGCCCAAAGTGCCAACCCCCCTTCACCCATGGAACTGTAGCTTAAGGACAGGGAGGATTAAGGCCAGTTGGGAGAACACTACTGGGTGGGCATGCCCAAAGTGCCCTCCCCCTGGACACCCTCAAGAGTGAATGGAGAGGAGGAAACATGGAGAGTGGAACAACTCCTCCCAACCCAGTAAAACTACTATGTGGGACATTTTGTGAAAGAGAACACAATAAACTGCACCCGGCCACATGTTATAACCTTCACAAAATGTCTAATTGATTTACACTGGCTGCATCTCAGACCAACGGGGCAAAAGAAATATAAGACTGAACATTTTGGCAATTGTTTTCCAATCTGCATGTGATGTGTGTGATACTTTTAAATGAAAGCTAGAAGATGTTCCTGACTAAAGCGACTGCTACAAGAAGCACGAGAGAAGGAATGTAAGGTCACTAGCTATAGACATAAGTTATCAAGAGGAAAAACAGCTAACAGCTAGGAAAAAAAATCGTGACGAAGATTCTCGACATGACCTTCTCATACATCTTGGAAAAACGTATGCGCAAAATGTAGTCCAACTTAAATAGCCCTATCATTAAAGTGAGATGCAGCCTGTTAACCTAACCCCCTCCCCCTATGTACACATGCTGGAGGAATGGTAGCAGGGTCAAGAGCAGCACTGTTAGCTAAAAAATCTATCCCCATGGTAAAGCTACCTCACTCTTCAACCTAGCTAAGACTTCTGTGCATTTGGTACCAAGTACTAACACGCAGGTTCACATGATCATTTTTGCTATTGATACTTGAGGCAATAAGGTAACACACATACATGTACCAGTCATCACTGCACACACACACACACACACACACACACACACACACACACACACACACACACCACACACACACACACACACACACACACACTCCTAAGCCCTTTAACCCAGTCCTAAGAGCATGACAGACTGCCTTTGTAGCATGGAGTACTTAAATCAACGTGGGCTCGGACATACTGGATGAGGTGTATTGCATCAAACTAAGCTCTTAAGCATCACTGTGTGTGAGGTGAACATACAGGGAAGGGGACATATAATAGGAGGAGAGAAGCTTAGGAAGAGGACAGAATGGAAAATAAAGAGCTGTACATGGGCAGAACCTGTCGCCTCGAGCATACTCCTCACCACCTCCACGTCTCTCTGCAACGTTGGCCTCCAGAACTGAGATCCTTCCCTCCGCATCCTGTGATGGGGCTGAGGGGCTGGGAGGGGTTGGAGGGGCTGGCCGAACAGCTGCTGGTGGTAGATTATTCAGCTGCTGCTCTAATGCAGCTATCTTCCAGCCATTCCTTTTTGCTGCTGCAGTTCTAAATAAGTGAAAATAGAAGTGAATACCGTGCTTTAAAAACAAAATGCCTCCCCCATCCATCCAATATTGCACGTCTGCATCACATAAATGAACAACACGACAGCCGTATGAGTACGATGTATCGCTCTGCGCATCAGGTCTGAGTACGAGAACTGAATGCCAGTGTGATTTTATATGCATGCCCCCCAGCCGGGCCGCCGTCGCCACTTGTACATCCATCCGCCTACTTGACATCACACAGTTGCAAGTAAGAGAGCAAGGCACGTGCATGCATACAACAAATGAACAAGGACTCGAGGACGACGACGTTTCTTTTTTAACTACGATAACCTATACATATGCCTGCTGCCTTAAAACGTCCAACCAAATGCTTTACATAGCATGTCACCTGCATGCGATGCAACTCCTTTATTTTTCACCGCGGCCTGGTTGAGCAAATTATGTCCCGCAGGATCACAAGGCGTTTTTAAAAAGTTTTATAGAAATGGGGAAGCGAAAGGCAGGCACTTCTTACCTGCCAACGCACTGTGTACCTTTCATGGCCCTGAAACACACGAGAGGTTTTAGCCAATGCAGGTCTCGTTGGTGGTAGAGTGACTCAAAGCTTTAGCAGTTTACTAGTATTGTGAACTGTGGCCAGAGAGCTGCGTGTAAGAGATAAATACTGGCTAGACATACCTATAAACACACAAGTGTACAACTCACAGGTAGCACAGAAAGAACGGGAGCAGCCATGAGTTCTTCTAAGCACGAAAAAGTAGAAAACGAAACGCTGCTTTTTGGTAACGATAACTGCGCATGCGCATGCCAAAGGCGCCAAGGGTACGGAGTTCAAACTTGCGAACCCGTCCCTTGAGTCCATATAGCGGTATGTTTAATTTGAGAATAGCATTTGTGTAGTCTCTTTGTTCCGTTATTCGCTCTCTCTAAAAAAAGTAGTCTAGTCCATGATAAAATATTTTTTTTAAAATTTGTGAGAAATGCCTTTGCCTTCAGAAAAGGTCGTCTGGTCATGGATGCAATAGGTGACCTAGCATCTTTTGTGTACAAAGAGGTTAAATGTGAGCTAATCGTATCTTCTCTGGTAGCCTCTATCCTATCATCGGCTTAAGAAGAAAATTAATACAGTGATGCAGTAGAACTGCAGAAGTACGGCATGCTTCAAGCATTTTGGAGTTTAGGGTGGAGTTCATACAACTCCTGCCTGGCAAACTTTGCCTAGTAGGGAGCAGGGTGGGGAGGATGTGGGGGTGGAACGTGTTCTGAAGTTGCAGGGCTGCAGCCTGCCATTCAAGGGCCATCAATCTAGCAGAACAGGAACTGATGATGGAGCTGGGCTACTAAAACTCAAAAGTGTGTCTACTGAAATCAATGTTTGGGTACATATAATTATTACAATTACAATTATATCATCTGTTAAAATTCCATATTTTCCAAGTTACAGCTAAATCTGCATTAAAATGGTCACCTCTGCATACCTGTACATAAATAAAGTCATGAGTACATGACTGCTGTACTGACTTTACTGAAATCTTTTAAAATCTTCCAGCGCAATGATACGTAAATTAAAAATATGCACAATACTACATACATATCGATTCTGCTCTTACTACATCCTTAAAGAGAGAGGTAGCATGGAGGGGCTGCAATTAGGGTGGATGGCTAGCAAATCTCCCTGACAACCTTCGCATCCATTGATCATCTATCTGTGATCATGTAACAAAAACCTCAAGGGGAATCCATCTGCTGCCTCCTCTAGTACACTTCCTCCCTCCCTCCCTCCTTCGTCCTCCCTCTCCTTCCTTTCTTCCTCATGCCCTCCATCACCCTCTTTCTCCTCTCACTGTTATATGTTCCTAGCCTCTATATGGGCTTCTGTAAAAAGGGGTGGAGTGGGTGCTAATTATGTCACAGGTTATGCATGAGTTCATTGTAATGCAGAACTGCAAGCTCCCTCCTCAACTGCACTACCACCCTTGACATGACACCATAACTTGTTCAGCGTCCATTGTGCACAACGCAGCACAAACACACATGTACACAAACTAGAATGTACAACACAACACAATAACTTTATTTAGAGCAAGGGGCCAACAACAAAACCCCACATGGAAAAAAAAAAACCCCGGCTGGGGGACAAAAACCCAATAGGGGAGAAAAACCCGTGCCACACACAACATGACATAAATGTTCATTAGCTCTCTTCCATCCTCCTGCTCCATCTCACTTCGGTGTTGCACTTTTGGGGAACCTTGTCAAGGAAAAATCTGTATCTGCTTGTAATGAGGATGAGACCTCCCGCCAACAAGGCTATTAACAGCGACGACACCCACACATACAGTGAAAAAATCACCACAACAATCACAACCATGCACAGATGCTTAGAATGACTTTTAACCCTTGTTCCCACCTCCTTATACTCACCCCCCACGAGGTGGCTCACGTGCTCTTACTACCGGATGGGAGCATAGTTTCTTTCTAATCCACTGCATTCAACCGACAGAAACATATATTCCTTGTGATGGAAGGGCAGGACCACACATTGGTAAGTGGGTGGATGTACGATGGTGTAAAGCAATTACATCATACACTACATACCACTTGCACTTCCAGCCTCTATCTTTCCCCAACCCATCTCTCATTTAGCTGTTTTATAGAAATGGCAGGATAGAGCAGATGTCTTATCCTGTAACTGTGGTTATCTGCCAGCACCTTGTCACCCCATATAGTGATTTGGGAGAGGGTGCCACATGACCTGGTATATGTAGTGGGTCTGTTGATTGTGTATTATTGTTATGTGGCTAAACTTGGTACCCATGTATAGATCATGTGTTTGGAGCCATTGTACTATCAATGGCAGACATGTAAGTGCCCTTCCTCCATACATGTACAAGTAGATCTGCATTGATAGGGACACAAACTGAGCTGTAGTACTATGGTGTTTCATGGCTTGAGCCAGCAGAACTCTTTTTCTAATGCTGATCACACCTCAAACCCCTACACCACTCTTCCTTAAGCTTTCCTGTTCTTCACTCTGTCATCCACTCACAAATAGTATCCATCTCTAGTCTCATCCCCAGGCCCTATATGTTGCGTATATACACATTATGCGATAAATATTGTATCATATTGGTCTGGAAACAAGACTAACCCACCTCCCCCTCTCAAGCTCCCTCTTAGTTATGTTACCTCCCTGGTAAGGACCGAGGCTAGAGAATGGAGATATATATATATATGATCACCACATATATTTGTTTGACCAAGGTATTCCCCTGCGAAACACCATTGGTAGCTATGGAAGTGGTAATGGTCAGTTCAATGCCCCATGTAGTATATCCATCATAGGAGAGGTGATATATAATATATTGCTGACTATGGTAATCATCGCATACAGAAGCTGACAACAGGAGGAAAGTTCCTTCATAAGTTTGGTAAGAAAGGATCAGGTCAGGGACAGTTCAGGGGTCCACATGGTGTTGTTGATTCTAAGAAGAGAGTGATTGTCTCTGAAATGGGCAACAACAGGGTTCAAGTATTCAATAAAGATGGTAACTGGTTATTGATCAGATATATATATATTATAATTATAATTATAATTATATATATAATATAATTATATATATATAATATATATATATAATTATGATGCTGGATCATGTGATAACTATTTCCAGTCTTCACAGGGTCTGGCCTTAGACCCACAACAGAATATTCATGTTGCATTTGGTGGTTCAAACACCATCAAAGTCTTCACACCTGAAGGTACTTATGTCAGATCATATGGAGATGTAAAGTATCCATCAGGAGTAGCAGTTGATGTAGAAGGTTACAGCTATGTCAGTGAATATGATGGAGGCTGCTTCTCCATCTTTGATCCCAAGGGACCGAAGATCCACACTGTAGGGAACCTGAACAAACCATGCATGTGGAGTGGCACTAGATCCTCTAAGAGGTAGGTATGTTTATTTTATGTCTAACATCAGATAAGGTTGTGGGTTCCTTTCAAGTTTAATTATATTCACAGCACAGAAGGGCAGATGTTACATGTAGTTTGAAGGGAATACATGTACATGTAGACAAAAGACACAAGTAATTTTCAGTACTCAGGTAGGTACATGTAGGTCTGTAGTCTTTATGTTTCAAATGGTGGCACTAATAGTGTACTGAAGTACAGCCTGTAGTGACATGCTACATAAGATTTGGCTTAGCACTGATCTACACTGATGTGTATTTATTTGTTATTTTAGGAATGTTTGTGAGTCAACAGAACGTCAATTTGGGGAAGGAACCTAAGAGTTTATTTTTCTCGGACTACAAATATCAGTTAGTTGATCATACAATCTTTCAGAATTCAGTATTGGCCATATTCCATACTCCCAGAATTTCAGCCATGTATAATGTACGTTTGCATGTAATATTTATAAATCAATGAATGTATAATTTCTGTAATTCCTTGGTTATTTCCTTATTTTTTACTCAATTGCTGTCTACGTGCAAATCTGACATCACCAATTTTATTTTTAACATAATTATCTTGCATGTTGTCGATATATATGTAATCTCTAGCACTGTCTGAATTTAGTGGAGTTGGGGGCCTAAATGTACATGTGCTATTAAGTCTATATGTCCAGGGTGAACAGAAATTATCCTGTTGCAATGGACACCAAGACATCAAAGGGAGAGAGGTACCTGGTGGTCTATAGGTGAACGCTGAGCTGAGGCCCAAGTCACATGATGGACCAGTTGTCTTGCGTCAGGTGGAGGACCATGGGGATGGTTACCTACACCATCATCCTCACCCCTAAGACTGCTGGTCCTCAACAGCTTTTCTAATCACAGTGGATGGTCATCATGTACAGGGGAGTCCTTATGACCTAGAGGTGAAGAGTGCATGATTATACCTCACTTTGTAATGTCCACCAAGTAAAGGGAAACCATTATGCATTTCCATCCATGAAAATGGAGATATCTATATGTGGGCAGTGGTGACCACCACATATATGTCTTTGACCAAGGTGATTGGTCACCTGAAGAACACCATTGCCATCAAATCCTATATACCATCAACTTTCTCAGAGAGAATGTTTTTTTTATATCTTGTTTCCTTAATTTTTTTATGGACTGACACAAGTGACATAGGGTTGCCTTTATATAACCAGTCACCATGCAGTGGGACATTGAGTATCCGCCTCTAAGTGTATTCCTAAGAACATGCACTTGCATGCATATGTGTGTAATGTGCTAGACACTTATTTGGGTGAAGGGCCGTTAGTGGTAGAGAGAAAAAGATTAGCCATTTATACCAGCTGTGCAGAAGTACCCACCAAAATGTTATGCATAATATTTCCCCATGTCCAGCTGTAGCAACACTAAACATGTCCTTGCCTGGCAATATTATGTTTTGTGTTGAGGGGGGGGGGGGGGAGGGGGGGAAGTGATACATGTATAAAGTGCAGCAAGGCCAAGGGGGAATGGGGGAGCGCCGTAAGCTCCCCAGCCGCTTTGCAACTTTTGCACTTTAAGCCACAAAACATAGCATAATTATTTGCTTCCAGACTTTCCTGTAGTCTTGCAGGCCAGATTGAACGACATAATGAGATCGATATACGGTACCCGCTCAACGATCCATATTTTAAAAATATTCCGATGGATATAAAAGTACAATGAGTTGTATATATAGATCGGAATATCCTGTGGGCTGGGACATTTATAACAACCACTTACTGGAAGGTGAATTTTTAATAACGTTTTGCGGAGGGGGGTATCTGATGGTATCCCCTGCCTCTGGAGTCCGCGTCTGTTCAGCATCAGCATTGTACCGAACTCTTCGTCTTGATTTTTGAGGTATTCCTCTTGTTGCTTAGCTCTCTTTTTCGTTTCCGTGAAGGCATTTTGACAACGCCAGTCAAATGTGGCGAACGATTAATGGTACCATAAATTTCTAATGATACGTATGGGTATTGTCATGGGAACGCTACTGTTTGGTACTCGATATATATGACGTACATGTACATGTAATTATTGCTTTATACCAAATATATATGTATATCTGACATCAAGGGGCATGCAGTCGGTAGGTAAATTCTACATCTATTGGGTGAAACTGGGGCTCTTTAAAACCGTTCCTATCCTGAGTTATACTCACGATATGGCACAAATCCTATATGAGGGTCTCACGAAACTCTCGATATTCACATCAAGTTGCAAAAATAATAATTAATATCAGGCTCTGTTCCTATTGTGTGCCAAGTCAATTGTGCATCAGAGAATATGAAATAACCAGTCACTGAGACTTCTCCTAAATGCATACAGGGTGTATGGCATACTCAATTCATTCCTCCTTTAAATACTCTGTGTAAAAGCTCCATAATAGTATAGTCAGAGATTTGATATCTTTTACATGTGATCAGCTAGGCCAGAGATATTGTCTCTGCTATTAGAAGTGGAAGGAGAAATTCCAAAGTGTGGAACAAGGGTGCACTCTTTGCTGATGTATACTCTCTGATTATCTATTGTAATGGAATCGTTTATTTTGCTAACATAGTTGTAATGGTAATTGAGGTAATTGAATGCTGCGTGTTTTCTAATTTTAAGGAGGAAACCTTGTGGAGGTGTAGTAGTTCTTCGTAGTCAGAGATTGTGAGAAGGAAGCACTATGATAAACAAATTGTAAGGCTGCACAATTGTACACTTCTATCCCAATAATGCACACATGACTATTACAGCATACATGCAATACTGGTACAAACCTGTCACCATTTTGTTTAATTGCACAATTATATACCACTGACCCTTATATCTATTATTTATGTCTTGTTTACTTTATGTTTGCTTGTTAATCTAGCACTTTTTTTCTATTGTACTCTGTTTGGACATGATGTGTTACCCTAAGTATTGATTTTAAAAACGTTTATAGCTATGTTCAACATACATGTACATATACATGTATGAATATGAGGATGATGATGAACATTATTGTGGATGGCAGAGGATAATAGGTGCAATAATAGTAGGGGATTTTTGCTCTCTTAAATAGCATGGTCTTGTGAATGAAATAAACAGTCTTGGCTTTTGCTTTCTAGATCAATAGCAAAAAATAGCTAAACTGCAAGTATCTCACGATTTTAATGGCATTCATGATATCCAAAATCAATGTAATACTGATCTGGCTTGATTTTGATTGAAAGAATTGTGTACAAGAATATACACTAACGTGAAAACACTTTCTTCTCATTTCATTCATATATATGCACCTGCTGTCTTGCTCTTAGTACATCTATTCTTCCATTCTAGCCAGATCATTTCTTATTATAGCAGTTAAGAAATGATGTTTGTAGCACATGTGTAAATTGCGGCAAGACATCATTGCTTTTTAAAGGATGCAAAAGGTATGGACCAGGTGATAGACAATATGAGGAACTAAAGCCTCAGGGAAGGGGGTAGTATGAAAGATTGGAAAGAGATTGAAAGATTTTACCTTATATAGTGCCCGAGCTAATATTATATATTTCAATCTGGCAGGAAATATGTACTGACTTTGCACTGCCATATTACTGGAACGGATAACATACAAATCAATGATGATAGCTACAGGACTCCACTATACATGGGTGTATGTAACTAGTGGGGTTAACAAACTTTGTATCCTCGACACGGAAAATATGTATAGATCACAAAAATAGATTTCAAATGGTGTGGGTACAGGTGTACAAAATTTGAAAGATGTGTTGTTTAGTGTAACGTGCAATTTTTATAATTATAACCCAGAAGGGTGATTTTGCTGGACACTGTCCCATATATTATATGCGAAGGGCAATTTTCTTGAAAACTGTCCCAATTACAATACGATAATACAATCATTTTGTTCTGCATGCTACTTCGATTATTGATGCAAGGCACACGCGCAGAGCAACAAGAAGCATGCAGTTTCAGTAATAATGCACCAGAACATATGTATGTGAGCTGCATGGACATCATTTATTCGCAGCCACAATCTTTTTTTGGCCACGAGAAAGCAACAAAGTACAGATATTTACATGCCCCGCCCCCGTATGCAAACTATGATCGTATCTTCACACGCACTGGTAGACCTAGAGAGTATAGTTCACCTGCGCCTTGGTGTGATGTATTTCACTGGTTACCCACTTGGGTGAATTGCGTGTGTTAAAACGAGTGATTGAAATCACCTCCAGCCAATACCAAATCAATATAAGTCATGATCATTGTTAGAAAGCAACATGTTTTCAATTACATGTACAAACTAAAGTATCAGTCAAATTAAAGCTTGCTGCTGAGGACGACAGAGGACGGTACGGATATGACTCCCTGCAGAACCAAGGGAGTGCATGTGCCGTGTGAGACAGGTGATTGCTTTAAGATTACCATGGATCACCTGACATAACCACACTCATCAAGGTAAATTTAAACTATCTATGGCACTAATAAATGGTTCTTGGAGTTCTGGGCATGACTGACTCAACCGCGATTGTCCCTACTGGTAATTAAAATACGGCTTGATGATAGTAGCATGTACCTTTTTAAATTTCTATATTAGAGCAAGGTCGGATACCGATCCGTGAATTGACACAAACATTAATAGGCGGATCGGAACCCAAACATGATATATGGATGAATTACGACCGTACCAGATAGAAGTGATATGGCCAGGCAAAGATGCAGTCAAAAATGTGATGCCTGTTGGTGCTGGCGCGTTTGGTAAGGTGTTCGGAATTTCCTACAACGGAGCACCTTGTGTAGGCAAAAGCTTACACAATATTTTGCTAGGAAGAGGCAAATACGAGGCCGTGCACAGAGATCAATCGACTCCACTTTTAGCCAAATTCGTTAAGGAGTGCGTATTGCATAGCAAGCTTCGACATCCCAACGTTGTCCAGTTCCTTGGCGTCGAATACGGCGTTAATATTCCAGTCGACCTTGTTCTAATCATGGAACGGATGGACAAGAATCTGGACTCATGTTTAGAAGCCCATCCCAACATCCCCCTCCCGATCAAACTCTCTGTTCTTCGTGACGTGTCCGCCGGTCTGATGTACCTACACTCCTTTGCCCCGCCCATCATCCACGGTGACCTCACCACCACCAACATCCTCCTCACACAGGACTGGAGAGCAAAGATAGCCGACTTTGGTAACAGTGTGGACCAATTCACTCTTTCCACAGCTCCTGGTGCTCTTGCATACATGCCTCCAGAAGCCCTTACCAGGCCACTGAAGTATGATTCAAAGCTGGACATTTTCAGTTTTGGAATAGTTGCCCTCTATGTTGGTATACAGAACAGGGATGCTGATCGAAATAACAGATCTGACCAGCTTCAGACCTTAAGAGCTGCACCAGATGGGGAGTATCTTTGCCAGATAGTCACATAGTGCTGTGATCATGATCCAAGCAGAAGACCTTCCTCACGTGATTTGAACAATTACCTTCAAGCACTGTGTGTTCAATTTCCTTCTTCATACAGGCAACCTATGGTACATGTAAGACTGAATTTTTTTTCTTAACTAAAATTTAATCAGACCTGCATACATGTTTACAAAAGACTCTTACCTTTAAGAAGTACTCCGGATGTGACATCAGTAATCAACGTACTTAACGAAATGGGTTAAGTACGTTAATTAGTGATGTCCCGTTCGGAGTACTTCTTAAAGGGAAGGGTCCATTCACATGTACATTTGAGTTAAAGAGTACATGCAGCTAATGAATACACAGTGACATCACTGAGTACTATTTGTCCTGATCATCATGCCTTGTATTATTATCAGTGCAAGTTATACATGTAGGTCATAATATTTTATGTACATGTACATATTATGTGTGCATGTATCTTTTAACCTGCAATCTTTTTAATAAATCCAAACTCAATTACCATGTGTTACATTTACTTGTATGTACATGTGGTATCTGATCTGGCCATTACTATTGCAGTATTGTTGGCGGCCATGATCTGCTATGGACTGTAATGTACATTTGTACCTTGCACACATACATTGTGTAACTGAAATATTTGTGCCTTGTGTACAAGGAACTCTACCAAGCAATAGAATCATTGGAGAAGGACAAAGATTTAGCAGACAACAAGGTCCTGGAGGTGCAGAGAGAGCTGGAAGATATTAAGAAGACCCATAGTGATGAGATCAATCGGTTGAAGATAGAAGTGGAGGACCTTAAATCAAAAGCTGATTTGGCAAAAGCACAAGTATGTCATGTGTAAAATTGATTGGAAGAACATGCATGTACTTGTATATTTATAATGATTGTGTATATATCTGTAGGTGAGATACAGGTGAAAAAGGGCTGCAAAAGAGACCTTAAAAATAATTTATGTTTCGGAAGTTCAAATGCTCTGAGAATTGGGCTATTTATCAAGGTAGAAAATAGAAGTGGAGGACCTTAAATCAATAGCTCATTTGGAAAGAGAAAATGTATGTCATGTTTCAAATAGATTCAAATAACATGCACAAGTATACATGTATATTTTTAGACAAGATAACATACATGCAAAGGGCTGCAAATAAGACCTTAATATTTTTCAGAAGTCCATATAGTATACAGATGCATTGAGCATTGGACAGTCTTCCAAAAGACATGTGGCAATTTGTATTTCTAATTAGCCTGGTGCATTTCAACACCATGCAGCTTTTGCTTGCCTTTAAAAACATGTTGTACACATTGTACATGTAACTGGTCAGTCCCTTTTGTAATGGGTTCTACACTGGTGTTCACTGTATACTATGGTAAAGTCTAATGTGTGTAAGAATGTGTAAAACATCAAGCTTTGCAGTATCTCAGCAAGGAGACCAACAAGCCAGGAAGTTGCATGTTTTGCTTCAGTTTGTAAATCTTCTTCAAGCCACAAATAATTTATTTTGAGGATCTACTTTCTATCATCAAAATGCATACATTTTGTATGTGTATGTAATGAGATATTGCATTATTAATAATGCACACGTGCACTTGGTTATACATACAGTTATGCACATATGCAGAAGACTTCGACCGTGAACGATCTGATAGAATTAGAGCAGCTGAAAAGCTGGAAAGAATGCAACAAGAACTTATAGATATGTCTGCAGACCATACCATCAATTACAACATATTGAAATCCAATATTGATTTGCTCACAAAACAAATGAAAGACAAAGAACAGGAACTGCAGATAAGCCATCATCAGGTTAGTTACATGTTGTGTAATGTGTATTTGCACTGCTGTAAGTCTTAGATTGGCTATACATACATAATCATGCTGTTATTGTAAAGTATTTTCCAGGTTGAAGACCTCACTACGAAGCTGAGGTTGTCTGAAAATGATATTGAAAAATTCAGAATTATGTTCAAGCGCAAATCAGAGGTAGGAATCATGATACATCATATGTGCTTGTGTACAGTGTATGTTAAGGCCCAATTTAAAATCTGGCCCATTGGAAAACCAGCTGCCCATGTTTAGTGTAGCCCAGTTATCCAGCTTTAAAGTCTTTACTTAGTCTGATGTGTAGCCCTGGCCTACATGTACTTCAAAGTGGGTAAACCTTTTTACAAATGATAGACATGTACAACATTTAATAAAAACACAAGTGTATCATGGCTTAGTTATGCCATTTGAAAGCCAGCCTTCATTACATGCATGTGAAGGAATCATTACATATAAATGGATTGCAATGCTTCTACTGAGGTACATGTATGTGTATTTACATACACTTGAAATTACATACATCACCGGCTTTTGTTTCGGATTTCTCCAAACAGTTTTTGGGATTTTGATTAATCTCGGTTTACCCGCGAACGTCGCTTATAAGCCACACAATTATTACGTACGGTAACAGCATGCGTCGCTTATAAGCGACAAAACAACATGTTGATACTTACACGATTTCGTACATCATACATGTACACATATAGAGACCAAACCTTAGACATAGCTAGTATAGACAGGTATGTGAACATGTACATTGCATCAACATAGTTTGAGCAACGTTACGCTCACAAATACACATTTCTACTATTCTATAACGCTAGAATATTTGGGTGTCTATTATCTATGATGTGTCCGAGCATCATGTGAAGACAGCTGGTACGGCCGTATCGATTGAGTTCTGGGTGTCTGAAGACAACCCATGGTCAGGACAACAAGTTTTGATTCAGTACTAGTATTCAGGTTTACTAAATAAAGAGAACCCCAGGAGTTGTAAGTAGGCTCCACAAAAAAATAATATTGGTACAATCGTAAGTACGGCGCGTGTATGTACGCTAGCACTGTTCTGTCCAGTAGCGTGCACAAAATGTGTATAGACCACAGGGCTTTATCCTTAAATACTTGCCTAGCAATGCAGCGATGATAGTAGGTAGGTTGCACGTTCACAGCGTCTATGACAACGGGAGCGTCTCTATAGATAACCGAGCCATTTGCTCGCAGTCTGTTCCAGATACCTTACCAGAGTGCTACAAACAATCAGTTCATACCAACGTGTAGAGGAATCACGTATCTAACCGACTTTTAAAGTTGTACGTAGTAGACTCGTTCGGTTCAAAAGTTATTAGGTGCTAATGACATGATAGTTAAAAATAGCAAATACTAATCATTAAATTCCGCGGTTACGTTACTATAGCGTCATTGAATATCTCCAGGCTCACGTCCTAGATCTAGGACAAACTTTGAAGGCTTTTCCAGATCTTGTTTGGCCGAAAAAAATGTGGTATCATACAGTACACTAAATATTTCATTTTGATTAGTTTTGCTTAATGATGATCACAGTGAGTTGTCAACACTTTTAACTATGGATTTCTGTATAAATGTTTGTCCAATATATCAGATGCATTTTTTATAAGGCAAACGTTACATGTGAGATCTAGTTTGATTACAGAACCCTTGGTATTAGTCATTGTTTGACACACTGGCACAGTTCGTTGGTAATACTATTGATCAGTAGCATGCCCATCTGCACATGTATGTATCATCTGGTTGTAATGCTGTTAATTGAATTGTCGGCTATTACTGAAATACTGTTGCCTGTTTTAGAGCACACATATAGGTACCATCAGTTCCTGTTTAGTTTGACATTTGCTATTGTAATTGCTTTAAGTATCATATTTAGTGCTTTATTGTGGGTTTGCATGCATTCTTAAAGTTTCGTCACTTTACACTTGTAAATATTCCAAATGGACTGATAGAACATGCCAACATCACCTAGATTACATTTAAAAAGATTATTTCATTTGCTGCTATGCATGACACAACATCATGCGGTTTCCTATTTTATCGCTATTTTTGTGGGTTAAAATGTTAGATCTCGCTGTTCATATTATATTTGTAAGACATCTTTACAGACACAAGTAGTACAATCAGTTGGATGAGTCAAAAGTTAATCAGCTTACCTACGAGCTAAGATAAATGTACTAATAGTGTCTTACTCTGGCATACCAAAGGCACATTCACGTCAGGAAGAAGATAAGGCGACCATACACTAGGCAACATGTTGCGCACAACATTGTTCTATGCAACATGTTGTGTGCAACATCGCATGCTGAACTAGGGGCAACACGTTGCGTGCAACATGGCTGACGAATCATTAGCAGCTAGTGCCTGTGGCACTTTTAATCAAAAAATGGATTAATAGAAAACAACATTTCGGAGCATACCACCAGTTGTTGCAAGAGCTACGCACCAGTTCCTGAAAAAAGTGGAATGTAATGTACTACATGTTCATGTAGCTTGTTGCAGTCTCGACAATTTTTTTACGAAATAGAGTCAATGCCCATGCTGCTTATACCACACCAGGTACATGTAGTTTAGACACAGAGGACCCAGAAAGCCGGCGACAGGAATCAATTAACTCTTCAGTATTGGACACCACTTGCTCAGCAAGGCAGCAACTGACATTCTCTTACAGCTAATGAAATACATGTAGAGATCATTTTCTACTTCTCCAATGATGGTGTGAAATTGTTTGCAGGATTTGTGCACTTCTGCAGTGGATGTGTGTATAAGCAGCATTGTGAAATGTAATCTATTTTTAAACCCCACAATGCATTTTGCATATGCCCATGCACAATGCATCTCTGATGCTAAGTAGCAAAAAATGGCTCAGACCTACTGTCAAGTTATGGGCAACATGTTGCTTTACAACTGAAATGAATGTTTCAGTAAGTAAACCATCAGTTTTTACGTAGCATGCATGCGTGCTTGCATGCGTGCGTGAGTGCGTATACATACATGTACATGCATACATGTTGTACACTCAATGTACATGTACATACACATGTACACACACGCATGCACAAATTAAATGAATTTTGGAGTCTTTGAATGGGCTAGGCTTTAGAGCCAGCAGAACACATGACATGAGGTTAAGAAAAGATAGTACAAACATCAATTGCATTATGTATTATATACGTTTTCAAATCTTCAAATTTTTTTGGAATGATACTGTATCATACATGTAGTTACTGGATTGTTACTCCATTTGTTGCTTGACCTGCTCGCAAAAACGCAGCAGAGGATATTACTGTTCATACATTTAAATGTTTTAACTGCAAATACGTGTACATTGTTGTATTTAAAGAACTGTGTCATACTTGCAGGTTTTGTTTATATTGCAACCATAAAGTCAAACCTCAAAAGCAATTTTGCTTTGTCACATGTCCATGTATGCACATCACTCCTTACCTTGAACAGTATGAAGATACAGTTGTATGGCCACATCACATGTGTGTTCATGTAGGAAGCCTCACAAAAAATACTGGATGATGAGACAAAAATTAGTGGGCTAGAAAATCAGCTCAGAGCTACTAAAGAAGAGAATGATGCTTTGATGAGGAGCTTTGAAAAGGCTGCAAAAGAGTTGACTAAGGACCATCCAGATGCACAAGTTGCCAATTACAAGGCTGAAATGATTAGCAAGACTCTGAAGGAAAGGACTGAGGAATTTAATTACCAGGTATAAATGTGCATAAACAAATACAATTGTAAATTTTACTATATGTATGGAAACATGTACACTGTCATGCATTTATGTACATCATGATATGATAATTGTACTTATGGTTGTGCTAACATTTAGAGAAATACATGTACCTGCTAATGTATGACTATCTCATTTTCACTTTGCACATACAGGTACATGTAGGTACATGTACATGCAATACCTGATAAATAAATGTAACAAAATGAAAAAAATGAGTGCCATTACATTAGGAATCAGCTGTAAACCTGAAGTAGGCAATTTATAAGTCTGTATGTCTGAAAAACTAGCCTACAGAGGTATAAGTGACATCTTCATGTACATGTAGCCTGTATGTCTTATGCAAGGATGCACAATTATTCTACATGTACATGAATGTCATGACATGTCAACATCCACATACATTTGTGGCAGAGGCTACCCAAGTGCAAAACATTCATAATTCATTTCACCTAAATTAAGATGCATGGTGCATGCATGCATAGATGTAACTGCAGTAGGTTATGTTATAAAATGCTACATTCTAAAAATGCTATGCTAATTGCATGTACAGTACATGCATACTGTATGCCACTGTTAACAAATGCTACACAAATGTTACGTGTACTTTTTTGTGACAGCTGCTGTAGAAGCTTGGTGTACAAGTACATGTATTAATTTGCACATGTACGTGTAATCACTTGTGTCGAAAAGTATGTTGCAGTTTTATGATATGATTCCATATACATTTAATTAAATGTGCACGGTAGGTTGCAAGTTGCACATGTAATTGTGCATGTCCTAATCAATGCATTTACATTGTTCAATTTATATTCACCATATGCATGAATAGACTGCAATGCATCAAAAAGAAATGGAAAATCTTCAAAATGAAATAATGCAACTAACTCATAAGGTTTGGTAGTAGAAATATTATCACTTTTGTTGCCACTGCACTTGCCATCTGAGATTTCATGTACATGTACATGTGTATGTAGGTTGATGTCCATATTTGTTGAATACTTAATACTGTGAATGCATATCATATACATGTATTTATAATGTACGTGTTATTCAATGTACATCAATATTCTATGCTCTTGATAAAGTTTGGGGCCTGAATACAGACCTCCCTTCCAATTGTGTACTGACATCAGCTGTGTATGCAATATAAGTGCTTATTGACTGTACATTAAGCTATAGGGCTATAGAAAAGTGTTGTCTATTTGAGATTTAGGTTGCTATACATGTTTGTATTTCATACATTAACATGAGGTGTAGCCTGTTTCAAACACATTTCTTTGCATTGAAATGTACATGCATGTACTTTATCTGATGCTTTCTAACTGTGATTGGCAGACAGATTTTTACACAATAACAATCATTTCATAGTTTACGTTGTCAATTTACTTTATCCTGTTTTCACCGCAACAAACAATTTAGAACAAAGCTGCAGAAAAGGAGAGGATGGACCACCAAATTGAGCTTACTGAAGTCAAGAACCAGTTGTGTGTAGTCAATGAAAACCTCGAAGCTATGGAGACTATTATGCAAAAACAACTGAAAGATCTAAATGGCCAACTGTGTGAGGCCAAAGAGGAGATAGCAGTGAAGGTGGCCCAGGTGAAGCAGTACCAGAAACAGGTGGAGGCTTACAAGCAACAGGTACTACATGCATATTTACATGTGTACTTCACCTTATCACATCATACCAGAACAGGGTGCGATTGCAACTTGCAAGTACATGTAGTGTTTATGCATTTCTGAGATCAGTAGCCACATGTCATGTACATGTACTAGCACAAAAGAGCTATAATAAAACTTAGTGGTTCATCATTACGGCAGTATTTGTGTTGATCATTCAAGCATCTGAACATTTTAAATGCATTGATCAGGTACAGCCTATGGAATGTTGGCTACTGATGTATACAATGATGATATTGCACTCACAATTAATGGTTTATGTACTGTTGCCTCACAAGGTGATGATTGCATGTCATGTAATAACTATCATCACCTAATAAGAGCTTTCTGTTTACTTAGACACCCCATATCAACCACTCAAGTTCAACTCATCTATTACATTCAAAGCCACCAGCAGACCACATGCATATGGAAGTGAACACACCTCATGCTCTGTTGGAAATGTCCTGTGAGGAAGTGGAAGAGGCTCCACCTCCAAGTCACCCTGCACCTCTGATAAATCCAATGGTACCACGTGATGCTGAATATACCTCTGAACATGTACCTGAAACAGCCCAAGCTCCACCTTCCAGTGTGCCACCATGTGAAGCTGATGGAGACAATCAGGAGGATGAAAAGGATGACCTCCCTCCTCCCATCTACCACACCACCTTCCAACAGATGCATTATCATATTCCGCCTGTAGAAGAAACTCCTCAAAAACATTTATCCATGGAAGTACCTCACCATGTTCCCATAGCTCAGCAATCAAAGCCCCTGTTATGTAAGGTTGAGAAGGATGACAGGTACCACATGCAGCAACATGCTTCTGGTACACATTGCAGGGCTGGAAGAGTACTCCTCCCACCAAATCAACCTTATGAATATGGTGCTGCTGTCATGTCACACTCCAATAGGAACCTTCCCGCTTCTGACTCAGCTCTGGAATCATGTGATATGTCACATGTTACTACTACATATGCAATTAAAGATGGAACAGACATGAATGTGTTATCAGAGTATGCTCCTTTGGATCCAAACTTGAAGTGTCCAGTCTGTGGGAACATTTTTAAGAAGGGAGAGATCCAGAAATTTAAGCGCCATGCAGAGACATGCATGCAGTGACAGAGGAATAAAAATGATATAATTTGGCTTGTATTGCTGTTACTGTTGAATTCTCATATATACATGAATCCACAAAGTACTGCAATTCTACATGCATGTTACAAATAGCTGTAATATGTAAATTAATATTCTGCCAATGCATGGATGTACATGTACATGTATACATGCTATTGATGACTTCCATTGGTTTTAGAATCATACTGCAGACCTACATGTAGTAAATGATACTGGCTGAAGTTTGTGTGAGGCTGTAACCTTCACCTACATTTGTATATCCTGGTGAGAGCTAAAGTGGCCTGGGGGACAGCATCGAGGAAGTATATTGCAATGTGGCAATTAAGTGGCAATATCGCGGTCCACGCACTAATATCTGCAATGTTGAAATGAAGTTTTCCCCTGATTTTATTACTCTTTAGGGCTTCATTTTTTCAAGTTGATAAAGGTTAATTATTAAAAATCAATCTTTAGGTCCTAATTTAATTTTTGGTACCGCGTTGATTATTTTATCACTGAAAGTGGCTTCTGTAGGATATGAGACATCCAGCACTATACGTATACTTAATTTTTCCGTGTTCCGTTCTTAAAATACAAATGTACGTCGTTTTAAAAGTTGTTTCCCTTTTCTACATGTATACCTTAGGTCTCAATGGCCACAGGATGGAAGAAGCCGGCGATGGGAAGCGCTAAGGTTAGCATATCAGAATGATTCATTTCCTCTGCATGCCCTTTCACTGCCATAGCTACATGTGACAATGCAAATGTATCTGTACAGGTGGCATCCCATACCAAGACTATACCGGTGCCTACTGCCTTGGCTATACGCCAAGCGTACGTATGCGTGCATTCTAGCTCACAAGCGTACAACGGTACAAGACCTATAGAGACACACAAAACGAGCGCAAACAATACAAGAGCACACTCCAGTGTACATGGGACACACCCTGTATACATGTACACAGCCACATGCAAGCGAACGTTTGCCGTTTGAATTTATAAGTACGTAATTCCAAATACGCGTGTATAATGGAGTGCGCGCGTGGGAACCGTCCTTACCTGCCAGGAGTGGGACGATCAATTTTAGTCCGCCCGGACCAAAATTCGACGCAGACCGAAATATTCGTGACATATCTACCAGAAAACGGGTGCCGGTAACACGATCAACAACAAAAAAATAGGCGACTACAAAAGAATGGGCAAGGATGTGCATGCATGAGCAAGTAGGCCTGCACTCTTGAGCAGCCTCACCAAAACGGTAATGATGCTAGGAAAGGTTAGAAGCAGAGTCATTTTATCACACATAAAACCATACTATTGTCATTAATGTTCTGCTACAGAATCAGTATAGTGACGCTCAGCTTGCACCTATATATAGATAGTCAAAATATACGTTTTTCCTACATGTAGACGAATAGGAATGCTAGATAGCCAACCGGAAAGGCTCCTCCCTGATGACTTCCTGCATGTGTCAAAGAAACACGGCTGTTTCATTCCCATTGAACCTGTGACAAAAAGGCTACGCCCCGTGATACGAAATTTTTTCATAGCAACGGAATTAATTACGACCTTAGCAACCAACATGGGCTTAAAGATGCTCCCTTTTTACCACGAGGACTGTTTTGAACTCTTCTTTTGACTTCGGATCCTACTTCTATATTGTCTGGCGCTCTGAACAATGTGAGTTACTGCCGCTTATATTCTGTGGATAATATGTTATACGCTCGCGAATTCTGTGTGTGTTGTTTGAGGTCAGGTGATACAGATTGCTCTGGTACTTTTTCCGCCCTTATGAAGTACCCTGAAACTTTTACAATATAACTGAGATAGTAGATTTTCAATAAAACTCGTGGTGCCGCGATTCCTAACTCACGCAGTAGGCGTTTGGAATATTGCAATATTTCCTCGATGTTTGACGCCATTGACCTCACCTACATGTACCTAGCTTAACCTGGCTTGCCTGAATCACGATGCCATGCATTTCAACATTTTAGCCCACCATCAAACACACTTGAATCAATTTGGTTGTGCTGTCTAGTGAAGAAACATGAGAATAAATATGCCGTTATTGAGCATTGCATCTACGTAAGCTTAAGTTTAAGAGGTGTGGCACTCTGAATTTGAAGAGAGACCTTTATGTAGTGTTCCTTCATAATGCACTTCAGCCTGTCTATTGGATCAGGGATGGTTTTATACTTAGCTGCAAGGCTGTTGAACTGGGAGTGGATAGAATCGGCCCCCTGCTCACCCATCAACCCACATCCAGTGAGGTGGGAACGAATGCAATCCAACATGTGGTGTTATAGGATGTGCACTTTTATAGTTCTTCTGGCACCTTTGAACTTGACATCAAAGGTATTGAAAAATCCTTGATAGCAAATTTGCCTGTTAAAATAAAAATGCAATAACATTCTGTGTTAGTGTGAGATTGTTTCTGAGCATGTGTGTGTATGTGTTGTGTACATGTGTGTGAAATTGCCTGTTTAAAATGAAGTTTTGTGCTAGCTTGAGACTGCTTCTAAGCATGTGCTAGTTTGATACAGAAACCGTAACATTGCATGTATGTACTTACTGCTCCTCTCGTAGGTGGTTGGATTGTGCTGTTTTGAAGAAGTTCATGTACAACTTGTGCTGCTATCATTAACTGTGGCTTGTTGTGCAGACGGCAATGGGGTGTGTTGTAAGCTCAAGCCATAACATCTGTCTCACAAGATGTACAATGCACCATTACGTCACCAAGCAACCGAATGATAAGCTAAGGAGGCTGTATGAGCTCGGCAGGCTGAAGACTGGTGGCTGAATAGCAGCAGGGGCACTTGAGTTGTACAGTGACACGAATCCACTCCTTAAGACACGGGCTACAAACATAGGCATGGCATGGTAGCTCTATAGGTTGATGTAGCATGTACAAACAAATTGGACACTTAACTGCGTCTACCATTGACAATATCTGTTTTGTTGACACAGAAAGCACCAGTACTTTCAGGTGGTCTATCACAGCCATGATGCCTGTTGGTGTGTACCATAGCTGCTATACTTGTAAAATGGTTTACATGCCTACAGAATAACATGTTAAGCTACATGAACCTGTACCTTACGTGTCAGCAGTATATGTGGACCAGTTATATGGCTGCACTTGACACTTGTATTGGTTCTTACACTTGCACCCTCAACATTGCCTTATCATAGATAATAGAGTCTACTCTATTATCTATGGCCTTATGGCACAAATGTGCAGAACAATTGTGGGTGGATCTCCTGGTCTGTTGCGACACCGAGACCAAAGACTATCAGTGTAGGTGCTGCACTGGTATGTAGGCTCTGGCTTTGGTGGTTTGCCCTTGGGTTTGACTCCTCTATGAAGTTTGCACCCACATACCATGCAGAGACCCGCCGATCGGCATTTGTGGTGGGATTCCATAGCTATTTATGAGGTGGTGCGCATTATTCATGAAGCGGATGGTGTGTTATTATGTATTTCTGTGAGTGGCAGGAACTGCGGCACCACGAGTAAAACACATATTCCTACGTGAAAAAGATTGATCGTTTCACTTCTGCGTCTTTTTGTACCACTTATAAGGGCGGAAAAAAAGATACGAAGGCCAGACTGAATGGCATTTTTCGCGCCATTTGGAGAGTACAATATGCGCGTGGCAAAGTGTAGAATCACGCTACGCGTTGGGACATGCGTTTAAGTGAAAAAAACAAACAAACTAGTTTTACTAGTTAGAAATGGGTTTAAGATGTGCATTACTGCTACAAGTTTTGCATTTTTGATGGGTGAACTTTTAATGAGATGGCGGCTAGCCATGATTGACTTGAACCGTAAATGATGTCAGTGTGTTCTATTTATAAGCCTTTTGTCCACTCGAAACAGCCGTGGAAACAAGCATATAACGGCTGTCTAATTGCACACCCGTCCTATAATATCCAGCCGCAAAATAGGACATCAATTCGTTTTGACAGTTGGGGGATGACGTTCATGATCAGTAAAAACAAGGTATGAAGCACATAAACGTGTCTGCATTAAACATGTTATACATGCAGAATATAGCTGCAATTGTTGCGGTGTTTCATTCCATAATGAAACACTATAGGGCGCCTACATGTATACAGGATTATAATACATGTATAATAGATACATATGCCTATATAAGCATAGAACATAGCCACACGTACAGTGTGCCTAGTTCTAGTAAACACCGGGTATAACGCGTGGTAAAGCTCTTTTAAAACGGTCAGTGCATGTTCTTTATCACAGATTAATTGTGTCATCGCCTCGCCATCAACGAAGCTTCGCCTTTGAAAGGCAATTAATATATGCAACAACTGATTTTTTTCTTCGATTCGCAAATTAAGAGTACAGTAACCTGCCATGCAAATCTTGGCGCGCCACTTTCTCATCAGTATAGAAACGCTACTATTACATGCAGGTGCTTCATGCCATGTTGCATGTACATGTACATGTATACATATTTATCACTATACACAGTCGCAGACATAATTTTTTAATTATATAGTGATAGCCCATATATCATCATGCACATGTAGAGATACCATAAGTTAGATGGAGTCGTTACGTGCCCAGAAACTATATAAATGTGCGCCACCGGAACAAAGGGGGCAGTAAAATTTTGAACTTGCATTGCAAGCAAATGAGTGTTCTTAAACTCCTATATTGCGCATTCTTAGCTATAAACCTTTAAACTTAATAGCACCAACGGCAATAATACTAAACATTCATAGTTTAATGTAGGGCATGCCGTCCCTGCCAGTGGCCCCGGCTGCGCAGCCGATCGCGAATCGCGGTAGGTTGAATTAGATCACATAATGGTGTTCGATTAGAGTTTACCAGCCTCCAATTGGTGTGCGATCTGTTAAAATCAAGGAGTTCTAGTGTCGAAACCAATGGAATCAATCCGTAAAAATGGCACCCTCCCTCTCGTTCCCCCTTGACCTCCTAACTATATAGATTTTTTTCCGAATACTTTTAAAAAGCGACTCGATTGTCAGGTTATCAAAATCGAGCGTACTCGCCAAGTTGTATGGTCGCGCTATCCTTATATCATATGTACTTACTACATGCATGATATGGCGTTTCTGGAATTACATCATTTGTATTTTTCTATCCGGCTTTATAATTCACGTCATTAGACACGAGATTCAACATTGTACGCAGTAACACATCGACGAGCAAAACGAGAAACTAAAAACATACGGTTAACTTTCGCGTACCGCCATGTACATGTAGTCTGACTGACGTAGTCCATTTTATTAATGGAGATTTCACACGAGGTAGTATAAATAATCTTAATTGGAGCTAATCAGGGTGTGATCGCGAATGTCCTCTGACGATGAATAAATTAACCTGAAATTAATCAAACGATATATGGCAAGTAAATACGACTTGGTATCCTGGTTTTATAAACATCGACCTACTCTGGACTTGTGGTAGTTTAATTTGTATGGGGTATAGATTCTCAAAAGTTGTGTAAAATGCTCACTGCTGGTATATGCAGCAAAATGAAAGGAGTAATTTATGTACACATTTTAGGATGCAAATAGACATTAATTCTGTCAATATTCCGTGTGAACAAGTCATTGTTAGAAAAAAAATACAACACCATATACTGTTGCTATAATGCCAAATGCAAATTAAGGATTTCAATGCTTGGTAGAGTTCACTACATTTGATTGAAGTTCTTATACAGTGATTATAAACTGTATCAGTCTGCACTAAAATAGTATGGTGATATGGATCATTGCACATGCACAGCACTGAGGCCAATACCTTTAATCATCACGCCGTTTCTGTGTAAAATCTAAATACTAGAATAACTACAGTTGTATATCCATTGTCATACAGTATGAAAATAGGTTTATTTATAAATTTTAAAGTACATAGAATAAAAGAGGAGAAACAAGAAATTGATACATAATCAATTAAAAAGAAGTTAATTGTGGTACAGTAACTCTTTTTCTGAGGTGGTGAGTTTATAAATGCTTAACCTCCAGGTAATGGTCCTATGCGTAGGACCAAAATTTAAACATTTCTCCTAAATTCAAATGAAATTATTTTGCGCCCATATTTCTACTATTGTTTCATGTGCCAATGCACTTATTTTACCAATTGTTAGATTATTTTTATACCACACCTTTGGTCCATAATACCTAAAACAACGGATGCGGTTCTTAAAAATGCATTATGTAAAAAAATTCATAGTAGCAGAAAAAAAGTATTACATGTGTCACTTTTTAAATATGTTTTATGGAGGTTGATGTGTGTGCTACTGTGCAAATTGTCAGCATAGAAAACTTTCATGAAACATTTGTGGTACAAGCATAGAAAGAAACATCATTTTTATGTCTCAATGCAATTTGCATATTTAGTTAATATTGCAATAATTTCTCCTAAATTCAAATGAAACTATTTTGCACCCATATTTCTACTATTGTTTCATGTGCCAATGCACTTATTTTACCAATTGTTAGATTATTTTTATACCACACCCTTGGTCCGTATTATCTAATACAACAGATGCGGTTCTTAAAAATGCATAATGGAAAAAAATTCATAGTTACAGAAAAATGTATGGCATGTGTTACTTTTTAAATATGTTTTATGGAGGTTGATGTGTGTGCTACTGTATAAATAGTCAGCATAGAAATTTTCCATGAAATATTTGTGGTACAACCATAGAAAGAAACACATCTCAAAAAGAGATTTGCATATTTAGTTTATGTGTGTCAGTCTTTTCTACAGGACAACAATGTCATGTGTCAAATAGATTGAAATGACAAGTACATGTACATGTAAAAGTGCATGTACATGTATATATATAATATCTATATAATTTTATATATTTAGACAAAATGGCCTACAACAAAAGGGCTATATATACCTTTTTATTTTGGACTTTCAAGGAGTCGTATACATTTGCTAATATAAATTATGCATGTGTAACTGATATATTTTTTCCCAAGCTCCTGGAGGTGCAGAGAGAGCTGGAAGATATTAAGAAGACCCGTAGTGATGAGATCAATCGGTTGAAGATAGAAGTGGAGGACCTTAAATCAAAAGCTGATTTGGAAAGAGTTCAAGTATGTCATGTGTCAAATAGATTGAAATGACATGTAAATGTACAAGTGCATCACACATGTACATGTATATGATTATATATATATATATAATATTATATATATATATAATTATTATATATATATATAATTATATTATATATATATATATATATAATATATATATTTAGACAAGATGGCTTACAACAAAAGGCTATATATATTGGACTTTCAATAAGTCATATGGCATTGTATTTATAATAATTTCAAAACCATCTTTAGCTTGCCTTGGAAAGTGGGTAAAACATGGTGTGCACATTCTGCAGTGCCTTTTTATAGCCCATTCTCATCATTGGTGTTTGTTGTGTACTAGTACATACATTGTATGGTCAAGTCTGACATGCATAACCATGTCAGCTTTGAACAATCTCACCAAGGAAACTAATGTCTAGGCCAGGATGTCATTTAAAGTGTACAGTTTTTTTCTGTTTCAGTTTAAATCAGTCTCCTTCAATTGCCACCAATACCTTATTTTTGTGACACTGTACATGCATGTACATGTAGGGTCTATCCATACACATGTGTATGCATGTGTGATGCATACATGTATACAGTGTACATATGTGTATGTAATAAACTATTCTATTTATTATTACAATGTACATGGTTACATACAGTCAAGCACATATGTAGAAGACTTTGAACGTGAACGATGTGATAGAGTTAGAACAGCTGAAGAGCTGGAAAGAATGAATCAAATGTCTGACCATACTGGAATATGGAAGTCACAAATTGATCTGCTCACAAAACAACTGAAAGACTGAGAACAGGAAGTGAAGGTTAGCTACATGTACATGATGTACATGTACACATTTGTAATTGTACATGTGACTTTGTTTGCACTGATGTCGTGCATCTTAATACATGATTGTACATGCAGCATCAGGCAGTTTTCGTAAAGTATTGATACATGTAATTTGAACTTGTGAATGTCTGACAATGTGTGAGGAAAAATCAGATGTACATGTAGGAATCACGTTTGATGTAACAATATGTATGTGTATGTTTATGTCAGTCATGGCCTGATTTAACATCACTTAGCTACATGTAGCTGCCTGTGTCATAGCCAGTTTGACTTGCACTTCAAAATGGGTCAAACATTGAAATTCCCTGTTTTATTTTATTATGTACATGTACATGTACATGTACAGTATTGGACATCATTAATCTATAATGTTAATACATGTATCCTGCAGGGCATGGGGTTAATATCTCTACACTTTCCAGCCATCATGTGAGGGAATTATTATAATCATTAGTGATGTTAAATAAGATGGATTTGAATACTTGCATCACTTTTGTTGTACTAAACTTCCCACCTCAGAATACAATCACAATATTCAATAAAGCTTGGGACCTGAATCCCTTCCCTTCCAAACCACTCATTCTGAATGTATATGTACATGTAGTATCATTATTCATTGATACATGTACATGTACATGTATGTCATGAAATGTCATGATACTCTTGATTGCAATGTTATGACTGTACTGACATGCTATATGCACATGGTCATGTTACAACAGGGCAATAAATGTGTGTTGTCTGGTTGCTACATGTATTTTCCATAAGTTGATGTGTAGGTCTTTTTCAAACACATTTCTGCACATGCAATGTACATGTACTGATCGGATGTAGGTAATTTGATAACAATCCAGTATTTGACATTGCATGCATTCATAAAATAAGGATTTCCTTGCAAACCGATTCATGGAAACATGTGATCTATGCAACAAATGATTTAGAACAAAGTTTCTATGGAGACAATAGAAAAGGAGAGGATGGACCACCAAATTGAGCTTACTGAGGTCAAGAACCAGTTGTATAAAATCAAGGAAAACCTCCACGCTATGGAGACTATTATGCAAAGACAACTGAAAGATCTAAATGGCCAACTGTATAAGGCCAAAGAGGAGATAGCAGTGAAGGTGGCCCAGGTTGAGCAGTACCAGAAACAGGTGGAGGCTTACGAACAACAGGTACTACGTGTATACATATACATATGTGCATGTGTGCTTGCGTACAGGTTACAATATGTCCCGTTGGACCAGGCACTAAATACTTAAATCACTCTAGGTTATGATTGCGATTGATATTACATTAATTAAATCACTGAACTGCCAATTCCTACGCATTTGTAACAGTGCTACAATTGCAATAATTATTGTTGATGCACATGGTTAAATTTAGCCTATTGATATGATACATTGTATCGATATCAAAATTACATCGTCCAATTATTGTAGTTAATTTATTAACCAAAACCTTTTTCATTTCATGGTGCAGGCAACACAGACTGAACAGCGTTAATACTCCTGGACGCTTGTCTACAATTGTCTCTTCAATTGTCTCTTCACTCTCCATAACTGCAACCATCTTCAACTCTGTAATTTTTTTGCATTCGTACTTGTGGTTATAATTTTCCTTACGTTGTACTGGATCCTTGCCCTGCGTAAGCTGCATCTCCTTAGATGGATTAGACGCCGGGCAAATAGTGCTTCAGTGTGTATGTACATGATCATTGATTTCATGTATTTAGTTTGACTAATTATTAATCAATTATATTAACTCACCTCTGATTCCACTGATTACCTGCTGCTCTAGTCCATGGAGTGCAATCACCTGATCCAGGTTTTTCTCTTGAAAAAAAAAATCACAGGAAGTAGATTTACAGCCAGCTGAGCAGGAGTTTTTTATTTTTTTTAATTTTTTTAATACATCATTTCTGCCATACATTGTAGTTAACCTTTCCTGAATCTTTTTATGTGGAATCCAGATTTTTTTATTTGTTCACTGCTGTGGGACTTGGGATCCCCCAACCAACAACCTGTATCAATACACACCAAATTCATTTCATGCTGAACTAGTTTATATAATATTATAATATTACGTGTAATACATGTACATGAAGTAAGCCTTACATGTACATGTAGTGGTACCTCTTTCCTCATGCATTGCCATTGGACTTAGCCCATTAGGAATGTCCATGTCAATTAAATGCTAATTGTATTACTGTTGCCACTTGGTAGTGAATTAAAAACTGTGACACAACCAGATGGGCTGCTAAGCCTGCTAGCGCAGGTTGCACGTGTGAGAGATTGCTAGCTCCTAAGGATAATATCTAAAGTCACAATAGTTTACTGTTACAGTCGCATACATATATGAAGAAAAGCCACAACAAATCTAATTAGTTTATTATCATCTTTCTTGTTGAAATATTCAGGGTATTGCAGTACTAAGAGTACAAAAACCACACACGCTTCCAACAAATATTCCATGTCATTATACTCTGGTTCTCAGGAAACCATGATGGGGTATAACCTGAAAATATTACTATCAAAACAATGTGCTGTACAGTAGATGACTTGCGCGAATTGAAATTCTTCCTCACTTAACTGTGCAACAAGGTCAAATTGCAACTGAACAGGACAATTTTTTCCCCAAATATCCAATACCTGATGTGCATAAATAGCGCTTCCAGCTATTCGAAAGCTGTATTCAAACGGTCCAATTGACTCTATGTGGGTACATTGACAATAGCAGGAATGGTTTTTTTCAAACCCCTGCAAAAGTGAGCCATAATCTTAGTCTCGTTCCCAGACCAATATGATGCAATGTTTATCGCATGATGTATAAACATGCTCGTATACGGTCTGTGTGCCTTTCCGCCATGTTGAAATTTCTAGAGCGTGTTTATACATCATGCAATAAACATTGCATCATATTGGTCTGGGAACGAGACTACCATGATCTGATGTACATATAGCTGCTGGTGATGGATAGGCTTTGTCCCACTTGGAAGACAGAGCAGTGGCCATGTGCTTAATGAATTGACTAGCCTCTTTGTGAAGTAGTCCATCCATGGAAAGGACAAATGTGTTGAAGGTGCCTTTTCTGTCTTCAACGTCTATATTGTACATTCTCTTCTCCTGTGAGCTGGATTCAAGAATGGCATTAGGTGCTCGATGGCAGTGTGATGGGGTGTCTGTGTCTATGACACGGACATCAAACAGCACCTCCACCTGTGGTTGCCAAACATCTTTGATTCCCAGGTCAAGCCTAAGTCCTGGATCACTTGAGGTAACAATAGCTTCATTCACAATAGGCTCCTTTATAACTTGGGGCCACACCTGACTGCCAAGATCACCAATGCAGTCACAAATCTCATTGAGGCACAGTATAACAAGTCCCCCCCCCCCCCCCCCTTCTTACAGTCTAGGGCATATTGGAGAGTGAAATCAGCCCCACAGCCATCCAGGGGTGGATCCAGGAATTGGGAGGGGGGGGGGGGGGGGCAAAGGTGAGGGTGTGGCAGGGGTGGGGCATACACCCTGTATATGGGCTCATTTCAGTAAGTACTAACAAGTGACTTATTATGTACATGTAGGACTGCATGTATGCCCATGGGCATGGGCATTAATGCATTTTTCAAAGAGTATAATTATGCGTAATAAACTGTACAACCAGGTGTATAGCCAAAGACAGTTTTGCTTTTCAGCCGGACCAGCTGATGTAGTTACATTAAATGGTAGATAAATTTACTACATGATGTGGATGTGAGTGTTCCACTAAATATCTACATGTAGGTCTTGTAAAACGCAAAACCTTCACCTGTAACCTGGTGTACAATTGTACTCCTGGGATGATGTACAGGACACTAGATATTAAATGGCAATCTGAATGTTGTGGCAGTCATAGGTACTGTGGTAACTTGGTATTGATGATGTTTTTTCTACATGGGTATGCATGGAAATGTCACTATAGGATCATCTCACAGAGTTAGAAGAATACCAGCATCATGCTGAACAAGAGCTGAGAAGCCTTCAGGCCAGGACAGCTGCACAAGATGCCTTAAGAAACCATGTCCTGGCTGCCTCAGATGAACTGTTTGTGCAAGTCCAAACTGTGAAGGTATGTTTATAGACCTGCAAGCAGGGAGGGATGAATTATGGGGCCTGCATAAATCTAATGTGCACATACATGTACAGAGCTTCATTGTCTGAATCTGCAAATAAACAATAATACTTTAGCTTCATGTACATGCACATATGGTAACCTGTGTTCTTGTTCTAAATATGTATTGGAAGAGGGTGTAGCATTTGTATACTGAGTAACTGATGGTGCAATGTACATATATTAATGTACTAGTAATGATTCCCTATTTCTAGAATGAAAAGGAGGCACTTGAAAAAGAACATGGGGAGTACTTGGCACAAATTAAATGTTTAACGGCCAAAGAGCTTACTGAACTGAAGGTAATGTGTATAAAATGCAATTCATTCAAATGATATTTTTAATATTCAGGTAAAACATGAAGTCATTCAGGTTGCTCTGAAAGGGTCAGACACAGAGCGTGCATTAGTAGAGAAGAAACTCAAGCAAGAGATGTCAACACTTTTACTTAAGAACAAGAACTTGCAGGAAAACTATAAAAAGGTTTGTGTGGAGCTTGCTGATGTCACTGAAAAAAACAAAAGCTTGGAAGAACACATTGGAGTACTTCAAACACAGGTATACATGTACATGTACCTGTACATGTATATGTGTGCACATTTTGATCATGCAATGTTACATGTACATGGACAAATGTACATTTGAGGTGTTTCTTATTTAAAATCATTCTGTTCATGTGAGATTAACTTTGCTAGTATATTGAAATGGTCTTAGATTTGTTCAGTGTTCTGGTATATATTCACTTTTGGACCAACAACATGTACATAGACAAGTAATTAATGCCAACTGTACACTTATACATGTATGCACATTCTGCACAGCGTTTTCCACAAGAAGGCATTTATTTATTATTTCTGATTCTGCAACTGAATGCTTTAAGTTCATGCATATCCTGGCACAGCTGCTGCAATTAATATATTCCTAGAATGAAAAGGTGGCACTGGGAAAAAAACATGTGGTGCATTTGGCAAAAATTAACATAGATATAGAAAGTTAAGGGTGGCTTTTGGGCTAAGATAAAACAAGGGGAAATGTATGCACTTTGACATAGTGCAACCCTTGTTAGTGGCTGCTACAATGTAAACACTTTACGTAAAGTATATGTCCACCTAAATGACCTTATCACAATATCAGGAATGCACTTCAAAATGTATATATACATTGTACAGGACGTTAGCTATAAATGGCTTTTGTTGCAGTGTCCATTTCCTTGACGGACTGGGAGAATATATAAGTTATGTCTTTGGATCTACAGGAATTAAAAGGTCACTAATATGAACTAACAAACATCAACTGGGTCAGGATAGGAGAAAGACTTGCTTTGTCCATGAGGATGGAGGACGTTTAAAATTACCTCCTGTAATTCAGGAACTGTTTACATAGCCAACCCATCAAGCACTGTCACATATCACTGCCATGTAGCCTATAGCTTATCTGATGTAGGTACTTTGATAACAATCCAGTACATGTATTTGACATTGCATGCATTCATAAAAATAGGATTGTCTTGCAAACCGATTCATGGAAGCTGCCCCAATTTACTGTCTCCTCACCTACATGTGATCTATGCAACAAATGATTGAGAACAAAGCTTCTATGGAGACAATAGAAAAGGAGAGGATGGACCACCAAATTGAGCTTACTGAGGTCCAGAACCAGTTGTCTAAAGTCAAGAATAACCTCCATGCTATGGAGACTATTATGCAAAGACAACTGAGAGATCTAAATGGCCAACTGTATAAGGCCAAAGAGGAGATAGCAGTGAAGGTGGCCCAGGTCGAGCAGTACCAGAAACAGGTGGAGGCTTACGAACAACAGGTACTACATGTATACATATACATATGTGCATGTGTGCTTGCACTAAACACTCTAGGTTAAGATTGCAATTGATCGAGCGTCCTTATTACATTAATTAAATCACTGAACTGCCAATTTCCAACGCATTTGTAACGGTGTTACAATTGCATTGTTGATGCGCATGGTTAAATTTAGCCTATTGATATGATACATTGTTTCGATATCAACGTGTAAATAATTACATTGTCCAATTATTGTAGTTAATTTATTAACCAAAACTTTTTCATTTCATGGTGCAGGCAACACAGACTGAACAGCTTTAATACTCCTGGACGCTTGTCTACAATTGTCTCTTCACTCTCCATAACTGCAACCATCTTCAACTCTGTACTTTCTGTGCATTCGTACTTGTGATTATAATTTTCCTCACGTTGTACTGGATCCTTGCCCTGCGTAAGCTGCATCTCCTTAGATAGATTAGACGCCGGGCAAATAGTGCTTCAGTGTGTATGTACATGATCATTGATTTCATGTATTTAGTTTGACTAATTATTAATCAATTATATTAACTCACCTCTGATTCCACTGATTACCTGCTGCTCTAGTCCATGGAGTGCAATCACCTGATCCAGGTTTTTTTTTAAATCACAGGAAGTAGATTTACAGCCAGCTGAGCAGGAGTTTTTTTATTATTTTTTTATTTATATATATCATTTCTGCCATACATTGTAGTTAACCTTTCCTGAATCTTTTTTTGTGGAATCCAGATTTTTTATTTGTTCATTGCTGTGGGACTTGGGATCCCCCAACCAACAACCTGTATCAATATACACACCAAATTCATTTCATGCCGAACTAGTTTATATAATATTATACTATTACATGTAATACATGTACATGAAGTAAGCCTTACATGTACATGTAGTGGTACCTCTTTCCTCATGCATTGCCATTGGACTTAGCCCATTAGGAATGTCCATGTCAATTAAATGCTAATTCTATTTCAGTGACACAACCAGATGGGCTGCTAAGCCTGCTAGCACAGGCTACAGGTGTGAGAGATTGCTAGCTCCTAAGGATAATATCTAAAGTTGCAATAGTACAATACAGTCACATACATGTACTGTATGAAGAAAAGCCAATTCATCTTTCTTGTTGACATATTCAGAGTATTGCAGTAGCTTATCATAATTATTACAAGTCATTTGGCTCAATGTTAAAGCCAGTGGTTCTGAATCACAAGGTAACGAGTTTGAATCCTGCAAAGATTGGTGATTTTTCACCCAAGGAGTTTGGCAAAATGTGGGTTTGGGCCCGCCTCTCATCCTCCCATTATGCAGGTTTCACAACTTGTCTGCTCCACTAGATTCCAACTTCAAATTTGGCCTTTAGTTGGGAGAATGATGGCCTCTCTGCTGCATTCATTCTCCAACGCTCCATCATTATGTATTGAAACGTAAAAAGGAATAAAATAAAGTTTTGAATGAGATTACAAGGTCACATTTACATTACTTCGGAACAGTTATTAAGCTATAGGTGTACCCCATTCGATCAAGGGCACCATCATGGCCACCCCTCGAACAGAGCACCAGAGAACTTTCACTCAGCAGGTCCATCCAAAATTTAAGTGAACATCATCCTAATGCCAACTCATATGAAGTAAAAGCATCTCATCTGTGCACAAGTATGTGCATACATGCATGGAATGTTGCTGAGAGAGGCACCTGCTCTTGATACGCTGTGGGTTGGTACATGTTTGGCAATGAGAACCTGCATGCTGATGTGGTTTTACTCGTACACATGTACATGGAGTGCACTTATTGGGACCAAGATGAACATGTTACAGTGACCAATGCAATGGAGGGAAGAGCTTCACCAATTGTTAATATTGAGGCATACATGTACTAGGACATCAACGAGAAAAGGGAGTAAGTGGACACTGCTGGAACCATTATTTTGTGGGAGGCATTCCCCTCAAGATATTTTCCCAGGTTCCAGTGGTGCAGGACAACTTGTGGAATGTCATTGCAATGGGAAAATTTGTACATACATTGTAGCACACACTTATCTGCAGATTAGGTATGATCTAACAGCATTTTTTTGTACCCTTTATTATTAACTATTAATGCATTGGATATTTATATAAACACAGTCAACAGGTTTTAAAATGTATCACTATAAAACTCTACTTCATAATGGTAGAACCTTTTCCTTTCAAATTGCACTCTGTAGAGCTATGTATACATGTACATGTACAAGCTAGGTATATTATCTCCAGCTGCATGGTCTTATCAATTGCAAGGTTTTATAGTTATAAACATGGCCAACCGCATCCTGGGAATAGTCTCGTTCCCAGACCCATGGATACGGCAGTAGCGGATAGATGAATGCATATCAGGCTGGGGACTGGAGACTAGTCTCGTGCCCAGACCCAATGCATCGCAGCTGCGGATGAATTACATTACCGCAACGCTTGCATAGGTAAGACAGAGCTCCGTTTACTTTTCCCTACTCTGTTTAGAGCACACCATAGGCACAGCAGCCACCAGTATTCATTCAAGTGTCACATGACAGTATGTTTATAATCTGACATTAACTTGTAAACATTGGGCCCTGCACGGCACAAACATTGTACGCGAATGTCTCCAGACCCTATGCAAGCGTAGCGGTAATGTAATTCATCCGCAGCTGCGATGCATTGGGTCTGGGCACGAGACAACTGGAGACTATCTTGGGAGTACATGTAAACAATGGACGATCTATCAACGTACAAAGTACATGTGGTGTGGCCAAAGGAACAGGTGACTGTACTAGTAACTGGTGATGGAACGTTCGGCACAGTGAACCAAATCCTCTACAATGGAGCGCCTTGCGTAGCTAAAGGCATACGTAATCACATGGTGGGAAATCGTTGCGAAGCAGTAGTACCCATGACCAAAGACCTTTTAACTTCACCGTCCGACAATTTCGTCTTCGACAATTTTGTTAAAGAATGCGGTTTAAACAGCAAGCTTCGACACCCCAACATTATCCAGTTTATCGGCGTCGTGTACGGGAATGAACCAAACAATCACGATCTTCTGCTGATTATGGAACGGATGGACACGAATCTGGACTCGTGTTTAGAAGCCCATCCCAACATCCCCCTCTCGATCAAACTCTCTGTTCTTCGTGACGTGTCCGCCGGTCTGATGTACCTACACTCCCAGGCCAAGATCATCCACGGTGACCTCACCACCACCAACATCCTCCTCACACAGGACTGGAGAGCAAAGATAGCGGACTTTGGTAACAGTGTGGACCAATCCACCTTGGCTATAGCTCCTGGTGCTCTTGCATACATGCCTCCAGAAGCCTTTACCAGGCCACAGAAGGATGATTCAAAGCTGGACATTTTCAGTTTAGGAACAGTTGCCCTCTATGTTGGTATACAGACCAGGGATGCTGATCGCAATAAAAGATCTGACCAGCTTCAGACCTTAAAAACTGCACCAGATGGGGGGGAGTGTCTTTACCAGATAGTCACATGGTGCTGTGATGATGATCCAAACAAAAGGCCTTCCTCGTGTGATATAAACAATCACCTTCAAGCACTGTGTGTTAAATTTCCTGCTTCATGCAGGCAACTTATGGTAAGAAATTAAATTCATTAAGATGATGTGATCATACATGATCATTCATCAGTGGTATTTGTTCTGATCATCATACCCTGAGTATCTTGTAGCCTGCAAATTATTTTAATACATCCAAACTCATGTTTGGCAATTTAATTCTTCAACTGCAAGTAGACATGTACATGCATGCATGCATGTATGCAATTGTACAGTACTGAACAATGGTAACTGGCAATGATCTGCTATGGTGTCAGTATACATTTGCTAATATATATACATTATGCATGTGTAACTGATATATTTATGCCTTGTGTACATGTACAAGGAACTCTACCAAGTAATTGAATCATGGAAGAAGGACAAAGATTTAGCAGACATCAAGGTCCTGGAGGTGCAGAGAGAGCTGGAAGATATTAAGAAGACCCGTAGTGATGAGATCAATCGGTTGAAGATAGAAGTGGAGGACCTTAAATCAAAAGCTGATTTGGAAAGAGTTCAAGTATGTCATGTGTCAAATTTAATACATTGAAATGACATGTACATGTACAATTATAATTATAATTATAATTATAATTATATAATCTATCTTTATATTTAGACAAGATGGCCTACAACAAAAGGGCTATACAATGTATATCATACCTTTTATATTGGACTTTCAAGGAGTCATACTTTAATTTCAATCAACATGCACCATCTTTTGCTTGCCTTGGAAAGTGGCTAAAACATGCAATTGTGTACATATTGAGTGCCTTTTAATAGCCCCTTCTTATACATGTAGGTGGTGTTTGTTGTGTACTACATGTAAAGCTTGTAACCTGTTAGTTTAGAAAAAACCGGTTGTAACAGGTTATAAAAATTTTAAAAAAGGTTGGTTAAGGTGATTGTTTAAAAAATAACCGGTCGGTTAAGGTTGTTCATTTTAAAACAACCGGTAATTTCCGGTATAAAAATTGATTGTATGCAATTATTTATTATCAATTGCCAAATGCTAAACCAGCACAACCTCGGGCTTTGCCACATGGCAAGTAAGATGATATGGTCCACAGAGTACTCCAAAGCATCTCACCACATATGACACACAGTGCGTGCGGATGTTGCTATATAATTATATAATAAAGTTGGTATAAATATGTACCACGTGAGATGGATCATTGCACTGCATTCCGGCCATTCGCGCTTATTGTTTTCTTGTGCCCAGCATTATTGCAAGATGTAAGGTGCGCTCTATAAAATACCAACCGGTTGGATGAGGTTGTTCAAAATTTCTAACAACCGGTTGAGACGGTTATTTAGCCGAAATATAATGTACATGTTTTAACATTCAAAACATGTACATGTACACATCTACACACACTGTATTGTCATAGTTGTGTTAACATGTACATGCTTTAGTGCATATGACATTGTTACATATACGCATGTGGGTGTGGTGTTACAGTTAAAAGATTTTAGTATCTGCTATACGCATGTATATGTTGTCATACATGTACCTGTTCTCTACATGTATGGCATGTCACAGGGCAATTATTCATTTCTGAATGTGATACTGATGTGTGTACAATGTAGTAATATACCGGGTATTAGTATCATTTCATCCTCATTTACAACCATACAGTCAAACCTCTAAAGAAATTTTGCTTTGTCACATGTCCATGTATGCACAACACTCCTTACCTTGAACAGTATGAAGATACAGTTGTATGGCCACATTACATGTATTCATGTATTCATGTAGGAAGCCTCACAAAAAAGATTGGATGATGATGCAAAAATTAGTGAGCTGGAAAAAGAGCTCAGAGCTGCTCCAGATGTATTGAGCAGTTTTGAAATATTTACAAAAGAGTTGAGGAGCTTGTCCAAGACCCAGAAGGAAAGGGCTGAAATATTGGATTACCAGGTACATTTACATGCACATTACTATTATCTCATTAGCCTGGAACAAGATAGCATAACCAGCTGAAGTACATGTATGTACATGTAAGCTATTGTGACCACTGTGTGATATAAATCAAATAATTCAACTAACACATTTACAAAAGGTACAAATATCATCACTTTTATTGTACTATTGGTGTACGTATCACAATATAAAGTTTGGGGCCTGAAGCCCTTCACTCATTTGAATTTACATGTACATGTAATATCATTGTTCATTGATGCATGTAAATGTACATGTATGTCATGAAATGTCATGATACTCTTGATTGGAATGATGGATGTCATGATTGTACTGACATCTACATGATGATATACATGTACATGTGCATGTTACAACAGGGCAGTAGATGAGTGTTGTCGGGTTGCTACATGTACATGTACATGCATTTTTCATATGCAATATATGTATTGATTGGATGTTGGCCCACGGTAATTTGTTCCACCATGGCAGTCAATGCTTGATGGGCAGTCAGATTTTAAATATTACAATCATATAGATGGCATTGTATCCATGCATTTTAAAAAGAATTGTCTTGCACACTGATTCACTTACATGTAAACCGCCTCTAATTTGCTGTCTCCTTTTGCACCTAATATATGCAACAAACAATTTAGAACAAAGCTTCTATGGAGACAATATAAAAGGAGAGGACTGGATGGACCACCAAAATCCAAAATGAGCTTACTAATGTCAGGAACCAGTTATATAATGCACCCCCCCCCCCCCCCCCCCCCCCCCAGCCCTTTACGGGCAAGGGTTGGAATTTGACATTGCGTCATATCAAACTATACCATGGTATGATGTCAAATCCTACGCAACATACAAGCTGCGGATGAAGCTAATACTACTGTATGCAGTAACATGAGTATGGCGCAGGATATTGGGTGGCCAAAATGGCCCAGTCAATTGGCGAATGCACTCATCAATCGTTATCTGTAGAATGATTACATAAGTAGCTGACGTCCCCGTTACCTTATAGCTCTGTTTTGTTTTATTTATTTTAAAATGTACATGCTACTTTTAAACTTGACACTTTTTAAATTTTCTAGAACTAACAACGCAAATGTACAAAATACAATTTTCACATGCAACAATGAGAGCAGATATACTTTTTGTGTATCTGCAATTCACCTTTAGATACATAATTGGTAGCTGGATGTGGTCCAACCATATATCCTAACACTCAGCAGTGTTTTCTTTGCAGCCTGAATTATTATATCGTCAGTGCATTCATCTTAAACAACGGAATGAGGCATAATTGCATGCAGCTTGTATCCACAAAATGGAGTGGTAGCCATGCCCTTTGCACACCCCTTCACAAGTTGGACAAGAAGTGTACACTGCTTCCCCATGGTCTTTCAGGGTCTGATACAGGTAATGTACATGCAGGTGTGGGTTCCCCTGAACTTGGAGGCATATGGCAGTTGTAGACATCCCATACGATCATTTTAAACAGTTTTATATAGCATACTACTGTACAGGTGTTTGCTGTGAAGACATTTTGTTGTTTATTAATCTGTTTCAGTACATGTATACATGTATGTACATTGTGATCTCACTTGTTTACGTACATTATCTAATATTAAGCTGGTACATGTACATATATGTGTGTATGGTATATTAAAGGCCTATCGCAAGATGTACAATTTGCATGAATATTCAGTATTAGGGCTGGTAGAGTCCTTGCATGCGATGACATGATATACATGTATAATATGAACTCAACAGCGGGATCCTTTATAGCATCATAAAAAATATGGTTGATACATGTACATGTACATGTAAATGTACATTGTACCTGGCGTGCAGAACTATAGTTTTTTAAAAAACTGTTTTATTTCAAAGTCTTTGTGCATGCAATGCGTGTATTACTTGCAACTGTAATAACTTTGTCCTGAAGATCAACAAAGACCTTGCGATCACCCCACTGTTCTTCGATACGTATCAGAATATATACTAAACTTCGCCGCCCAGAACATGTACATCACAGACGGTATCAATGGGCAGTCCCTCCTCTGCAACACATTTTGAGGTTCTCCTGTTGTCAAACACAATGTAGCCTAAGAACACTTTTCTCTTACGCCATATTCAGTTGCATGTATGATAGTGCAGTATACAATATTACACTTAAATTGTAGGAATCCCGGCATCGCCTATGTGGGGGGGGGGGGGGGGGGGGAGGGGGGGGGGGTATTATGCAAAAACAGATGCAAAGAGGAGTTAGCAGTGATGGTTGTCCATCCTCTACCCACACACTGTATGAAAATGAATATTGATACCTCTAATAATCAATGGTTACATGTACATGTACATGTATTGTACATGTACATTAAATGGTGGATAATGATTTGAACCAAATGTGCAGAAGTTCAAGCTTAAATGTAGCCATAATCCGATTAATTTTTGTATTTAAATTCAACAGCGCAAGATAATTGACATAACTGTGTGGGTGTGTGGGTGTTGGGGTATTACTTAATTGTTGGATCAGACCATGATTAAGATCTCACATTTACAAACTTGTATACATGTAGGGAATTAATTTCAATAGTGCAGGTATTCAAGCAGCTGTGGAGCTTTTCTGTGCTTTGTTTTCGCAGTGCAACACATTCAAGGATGACTTTAAACAAGAAAGGCAAGACAGGGAGAGGGCAATGGATAGGGTTGAAAGTCTTGAGAGAAAAGTTGAGGCACAGAGGGAGGAGAATGCAATGTTGACCACCAGAATAGAAGACCTGGTCCATGAACTGGAGGCAGCAAAGCAGACCATTGATAGGCAGGAAGGTGAGCTAGAGGCAGCCAAAGAGGAGATATCAGTGAAGGTGGCCAAGGTGAAGCAGAACCAGAAACAGGTGGAGGCTAACAAACAACGGGTACTATACATGATCATATATACGTACATGTATGTGCATGCGTGCTTGCATATTAAATACCAGTTCAGGGTACAATACGTACATGTACCGTTGTTAAATATCAGCGAGGCACAAAACGCCTAATATGGCGCTAGGTAACGATTGTGATTGATTGATTGAGCGTCCATTATTTAATTAATGGCTACGCGATGGAATCGAACTGCCGATTCTTACGCATTTAATGATTCATCGTTATATCCATCCTCTATACCCACACACTGTATGAAAATGAATATTGATACCTCTAATAATCAATTGTTGCTAGGTTACATGTACATGTACATGTACATTAAATGGTGGATACTGATTTGAACCAAATTTGCAGCAGTTTATTTTTAAATGTAGCCATAATCCGATTAATTTAACTTCAACAGCGCAAGATAATTGACGTACATGTAACTGTGTGGGTGTGTGGGTGTTGGGTATTACTGACATAACTTAATTGTTGGATTAAGCACTCACATTTATTACTTGTGTACATGTAGGGAATTCATTTGAATAGTGCAGGTGTTCAAGCAGCTGTGGAGCTTTTCTGTGCTTTTTTTTCACAGTGCAACACATTCAGGGATGACTTTGGACAAGAAAGGCAAGACAGGGAGAGGGCAATGGTGGAAAGGGTTGAAAGTCTTGAGAGAAAAGTGGAGGCACAGAGGGAGGAGAATGCAATGTTGACCACCAGAATAGAAGACCTGGTCCATGAACTGGAGGCAGCAAAACAAACCATTGATAGGCAGGGAGGTGAGCTAGAGGCAGCCAAAGAGGAGATAGCAGTGAAGGTGGCCCAGGTGAAGCAGTACCAGAAACAGGTGGAGGCTTACAAACAACAGGTACTATACATGATCATATACATGTATACGTATGTGCATGCGTGCTTGCATATTAAATACCAGTTCAGGGTACAATACGTACCGTTGTTCAATATCAGCAAGGCACTAAACGCCTAATGTGGCGCTAGGTAACGATTGTGATTGAATGATAATAAATGGCTACGCGATGGAATCGAACTGCCGATTCCTACGCATTTGATGATTCATCGTTATATCCATTAACGGCGCAACAATCGCGATTCTTGATGCGCAAGGTTAAATTTGGGCTATAGATATCAACGTAATGTTCATACATGTAATTATATTCTCGCATTATTGGAGTTAATTTATTGACCGAAACCTTTTTTTATTTCACTTCCAGGGAAACTGAGCAACTTTAATATTCTTGCAGGATGTATTCTTGGAGTCTACACTGTCTCTGCACTCTCCTTAATTGCGCGCATGCAACCATTTTCAACCCTGGACTTTCTGCACTTTCCATTCATATTTGTGGCTACAATGTTCCTCTAACCTTCTTCCTCCTTAAATGGATTAGACGCCAGGCAAATGGTTCTTCAGTGTGTATGTAAATGATATCTAATTGTTCATTTACATGTATTAAGCTGGGTTTGTCTAATAATAAAATGTATTAATTCACCTCTGATTCCACTGATTACCCACTGCTCTAGTCCATGTACATGTAGTTCTCAGTTGGGAGCATGCAGGAGTGCAATTACCTGATCCAAGTTTACTTGGAAAAAAAAAAAACACACAGTAAGTAGATTTAGCTGAGCAGGAGTTTCTTTTAACTTGATCAGTATCATTTCTGTCCAGGGCCGGTGAGAGCCGTGGTGAGGCCCGGGGTTACATCATTTGAGGGCTCCGAAGATACGAGCGGGGGGTGGGGGGGGGGGGGGGGGGGGTCGATACCAAAATTCCGCCATTTAATTTTTGTTCATCTCCTCCTTCTCCGTCTTCCGTTCATCACGTATATACGTATAACCAAGGATTGTTAACACTGTAGCCACTTGCCAGGCTACGCACACGTACGCAGCTGCAGACACGTTTACAACAGGCGGTTCTAATTCAGCAAACGAAGACCAAAGGTAGGCCAGGCCTATCAATAAAATAAAAAAGAGGCCTATATACTCAAGAGGAATCTATATAAGCGTCCTATAGGCTATAGAGCTCTTTGATGGTCACATGACTAATCACATAAATGTAATGACGTTATCGTGTCCGCCATATTGGTGCTCGGCTGAAATTGGACTGTGCAAAGCATGTTGACGCCAGAGGCGGATCCAGGGGGGGGGGGGGGGGGGGGGGGGGGGGCTGAGGGGGCTATAGCTACCCCCCCTTTCCCTTAGAACACGCCCCTTTTTTATTTTGTACCACGCCCCTTCAGGCTCCCGAAGTGCCTCGATCTTCGTACTTGTGAAAACGAGTCAACGCGTGACGTACGAAAAGAAGTCCCAATTAATGACGATGAGATATTCAGATATTCATAGCGGAACCACAACCCGCGCCACAATGCGGTGGATCCAATTTTGTTTCCGCTTCTCATGCTGCATCATGGTTGTCCCGTAACTCCATCTCTGGCCTTGGGTTTGCACCTTGAACCCAGTAGCGGATCCAGGGGGGGGGGGGGGGGGGGGGGGGGGGG
>OX442420.1:6756680-6954234 GCA_949361645.1 Spongilla lacustris
CATGTTGCTAACGACCCTAAGTGCTTCGAGCTGGGGTGGACCTGTGTTCCATTGGCTGTAGAAACCTATGGGAATTGGGGGGTGGAGGCCCAAGTAACATTTTCCCGCCTAGCCTCTCTACTTGCTGCAAGCCACAGTGTGTCAAAATCAAAGGCAACAGCTGACATTTATGCATGGTCGCTTAAACCTGACCCTGACCAGGTCTGTGGCCAGGGCTATCCTGGCCAGGGGTCTAAGGCCAAAATAGATGTTACATATACAGTGCTCATATTGAACTCTTTAGTGTAAGTTTTCTGTATGTCATATAAACTATGTATTAGTTGAAGCCTTGAGAAAGTAAAGTATATACCTTGAAGACACAGTCCTGCTAAAAATTTAGGTGTGATGCATATGCTGGGGACACTGTTTTAGCTGATCTTGAGCGTTCATAGGCGGCCGGAGGGGGCGCCCAGGGGGCCTTAGCTCCCAACCTCCCCCCCCCCCCCCTCCCCAGGCTATGGCGCCCCCTTCCCCCCGCCTCCAATCCTAGTTGGGCGCAATACGCGAAGGTCGGGCTACGCCCAACTACTCCAATCCCTAATCCACAATATGTGGAGCATAATTTTGCTTCTAGCGCGCATTATTAGCAACAATCCAGAGTCAAACGGTTACGCGCGCATCAGAATTTTCGTAAGCCACGCCCCTTTTGGCGCCCCTCGTGTGTTTGCCCCTCCCCTCGATAGATGCTGGGGCTGCCTCTGGCCGTTTAAGCAAATGGACTAAAATTGCAACTTACCGTTCAAAGGTGTGAAAAAAGTATCGAAACCAGGAATTCAATGCTCAAAAATTTTTCCGGAGGCAGAGCCCCCGGACCCCCTTTCTAGCCCCCCTCTTTCAATATTCCTGGATCCGCCCTTGGACGCGGCGACTCAAGGCCGTAGACAAGGGGGGCTTGGGGGGGGGGGGGGCTTGAGCCCCCCCCCCCCCCCCCCCAAGAAAAAAAAAATTCCTTGAGAGAAAATATTAAAATGTTAATCGTATCGTATAATTAGAATTAACTACCCACAGCTGTAATTCATTGATAGCGGTCGATCGTGAGTATATATGCATGTACATATAGTTCAATCGCATACGACGACGTACTATGTCACTCTTGAAGTTAACAACGCCAAGGTAGCGCATCTTCAAACGATCCATCGCATGATTTGATTCAGGGGCGGCGGAGCAGGGGGGCAAGGGGGGCTATTGCCCCCCCCCCAAATATCGAGGTGGGGGGGGCTCAGCCCCCCCCTTGCGCTGCCATCAGGTTATAAATAACTTTAATCTTATTGCGAGCGCGTGTTCTCCGAGATTGCTGTACTGCCAGTGACTGTGAGGGTTAGTCTCGCAAGCCAGATCTAGGCCTACTTCACTATCGATATAACAATGTACTGGGGACCAGGATAAGTACTAAAAGTCTTGGTCCCCAGCCATTGTAATCAATAACGAAGTAGGTCTGGCTTGCAAGACTAACTGTGAATGACTTATTTATCGGGTTGTGTGTATACGGATGAAATGAAGGCAGGTTCTATTGCATGAACCATGGTCCGTTCCGAAGAAATATACTGAAGGCAAAGGTTACAAAGTGCGGTAGAGCAGCTCTGTGAGTTGTCGAGGCAGTACCCTTGAAAACTACAAGACATCAACGTCAAACGCAAGTATAGACATAATTTACCTATTTGAGATCCTCCATGACAGAAAGAAGGTTTAATAACTGCTTCTTCTTGCATGTGCATAAAAAGCTAGCAGAATGCATTAATCGAATTCGGTACATTTCCCACCAAAGGTCCGTGTTTAAATGAGCGTATTGACATAATCATGAAATCATGAACGCAGTTGCGTGCTATTCTTTACAATCTTTTTGGAGTACCAGTTCTTTGAAACAGGGTACGTGGAAGCATGAACGATTGCGAAGATACGCTTGTTTTAAGAAACACGGACCATTTTTTTCCCGGTGAGGGGGGTATGGTACGCGCATGGGTATGAATATAATTATCTTTTTTACCACTGCCCCCCCCCCCAAATATGGACACCCTCCGCCGCCCCTGTGATTAATTCAGTACAGCATGAGTTATACACTGAAGTCATTAAGCTGACAAAAATAAGTTCTAGTGATGCCTAGCCTGCTACCAATGCAGTCAGTGAAAGTTCGTTCAGTGCCCTTCGACACTTGAAGACATGGTTCCGGAGCACTATCTAGCAAGACTAAACTGGTGCATGATACTGCACATCCACCAAGATCAAACGGATCTGCATGCTTGATATTCAAAGTGTAGCCAACGAATTTGTGGGTCGTAATACCAACCGTCACAGTATGTTTGGAGTTTTTAGTTTGTATGACTGGGCTTGTTAGTGTTGTGAATTACATGCACGCATACATACATATCTAAATTACATGCACGCATACATATGCATGTATGCATGCAATTTTGAGTTGTATCTTTGTACTAGCTAAAATATATAGCAATAGCATTCGTTGCTATACCGTATAAAGCCGGGTCAATTTCTGCATTTAATGTTAATTTTTTTTCTAACATCAAATAAGGAAAAAGTTAAAGCGGCTGGGGCTTCGCCCCAGACCCCATTGGGGGAGCCGGCTTACAGTGCCCCCCCCCCCCCCCCCCCCCCCCCCTCCCAAAACCCCCTTTCTGGGTGCAAGAGGGGGCGCGCCCCCTCCCACACCCACCCCCAGTCATTATAGCCCCCTCAAACTTTGAAAGTTGTCTACGGCCATGGGTGAAGGTTTGTTGAGATTCTGCGCCTCAATTGCGGAGTTTGATTTACACATGCAAGTACAGCCCTTGTGATATGCCTCGAAGAAAACACTTTGTGCAATTGTGGGCCGGTGTCGGAGGATATAATGTCCCCCTGGAAAAAGTGTCCCCCCGGACAATATACCCTATAGGCTATATATATTGGGGTGCCACCGTGCCAGAATGGGAGAAGGGTGGGAGGTGGTCAATATAGCCTAGCTGGTTGTACTCTGGATGGTAGTTATCCAACTGGGTATTCCAAAGACCAAAAGCGATCATTCAGAACTAAAGCGAAGCTTAACTTTCGAGTCAAATCTGGTGTCCTTAATTTACTATTATCATGCATGCCACTTCGGTTTCGGCAGAAGAACGGCGACGGAGGAGAGTAACAACAGCAGAAGAAGAGCGTATACAGTATATGTGGGAGCTGGCGGCTATTCAAGAAAAGATCCATTATAAACTGTATACTGTAAATGTATTTTAACGCAAAGTACGTCTGTCGATAGATAATAGATCCTGTTTTACTATCAAACTGCTGATAATTATGCATGTTCGCATTTGGGGAGGGACAAAACTCTGTAGAAGGTTACCTTGAGATTTTTCTGGGAAGATATGATTGATAATATATACATCAGTTAGAAATCTTGTGATACCGGCCAGCGAGCTAATGACACCAACTTTTACACCCTATTCAGCCCTGTGGAGTCCAAAGCGTGGAACCAGGTAGAATTGCAATAACACATTTTTTGTGTATGTGTCATGCAGCCCCCCAATTAATTATTATTTTAAACTGAAATACTTTTATTTTAGAAGGCTCAATATGCATTCCATGAGGGCAAATGCAATAGCCATTCTCTAGCTTCAATTTATATACGTCAACATGCATGGGTTTTGTTCGACAAAACCAGGGTAGAATCATATCTATTCCCACCCTGGGCGCTCAATCCCAGTAAGGCTTTTTTTTTTTTTTTTAACACTATTCCCCCTCTGCCTCTGGACGCAGGATGGTTTTTATGCTATTTAGGATGGGTTTTAGTCTGGGTACCCGACTGATCGGTTGTACTATCCCTAGCCTCGTCCCCAGGCCCTGTTTTATTCAAGTTACGGGGGTGAAAAACAGGGCCTGACACTGCCAGGGTCCTAGCGCGCGCATGCGCTAGTTTGTCCCAGAATACCTGGGGTAACCGTAATTTCCTTTTGGAAACCATTCCGTATACTCCTCTGATTTCGCGATGGCGTATTCTGCTCGTCTGATTTCGCTTGTTAAGACACGATAAAGAATAAGCCACCGCTTCTCGGAACTCAATAGAATACGCCATCGCGAAATCAGACGGGTATACGGAATGGTTTCCAAAAGGAAATTACGGTTACTCCGGTAGTCTGGGACAAACTAGCGCATGCGCGCTAGGACCCTGGCACCCCATAACTTTAATAAAACAGGACCTGGGGACGAGGCTATACTATCCCCCGGTACACAACCACGGAAAGGATAAATGCTGTGTATTTTAATTCTAAAATTCTAAATGTTCGTGTAGGTGTGCATGTCAATATTGGTTTCAAAGAGCATTTCAAGTGGCGGAACGACATGCAGCTTTGACGACGGATATAGGAGCTATGAGTAATGGCGTCAACGCGATCCCGTGTACGATTCGGTATACGTATTTGAAAATACCACTTTTGTACACTGCAAGTCCATATTAGGATTGCATGAAATGTTTCCCAGTCTTGTCATAGATGAAATAAAATGTTATGAATGGGACATTTTACCCAGGAGGGGCCGGGACAGTTTGCCCTAGTGCAGATTGTCCGGGGGGACATTGTACACTATAGTGCAGAATGTCCGGGGGGACATTGTACACTAGTGCAAAACGTCCGGGGGGACAAATTTTAGGGAGGACATTGTACATTACGACACCGGCCAAACGTCTCTTGAAGTACCGTATGGGTCTGTGGTTATCCCTAGGCCCTAGCATACCAAACTTCTCATTATAGCGTAACTTTCCAACCGTATCTAAATAATCAAGCTACTTAAACGAATCCGACAGTTCAACCATATTCGTGTATCTCATTAACGGCGACGCCTTTCCAATTATGTCACATGCATGTCGTACATTAAATACGTCTAGTGCTCTTTTAATTTGGCCTCGCCCCTTTCCTGGGTTAGGTTATAGGTAGGTTGGTAAATAGCATGCGCGTAAGCAGTTAGCGTACGTCTCAAGCGAATTAAGTTCATGTTGATTAGCGTACGTTGCAACCGAAGCCGCTGGCCATGGGCTTACGTTCAATTCATGTTGGTTATATTCAGGGTTGCCGAAAGTCAGGCCGGGGTCCGGCCTGTGACCGGCCGGCCTGACAGCCCCGGCCTGTCAGGCCGGCCTGCCAGGTCGGATAAATTGATGTTATTAAACAATTTATTAAAAATTCATGGCCGGCTAACCACAAAACATTATGGATATTATTAAACAATTTATTACAGAGAGCCGCAGTTCAGGGGGAGTATGATGCATGGCTGCTTGTTCCTGAGGCCCGAATCAAATTTCCCTATTGACCCTCTAGCGTGGTGGAAAATGCACGATGGGCAATTCCCCACAATTGCAAAGCTTGCCAGGAAGTATTTAGCTATTCCTGCTTCTTCAGCTACATCCGAGCGGGTGTTTTTGCGAGCTATACATGTATAAGCTGATTCAACAGCGCCAGAGATGGAACCTTCTCCCTCAACGTTTGGAGGCGTGTGTCATGCTGAAGCACAATGCATGGTTAATTGCAAGTATTTAGATAGCAAGCGCGCTGTTTGCATCACTGCATGTTACATGTATGTATCTCAGACTCAGTTTCTGCATCTGTAAATTGTAACCATTACCAGCTGATTGTAATAACTATAATAATAATTTATTGTTGCTATATAAATTATATAGCTATAGAGACATCGCAAAATGAATTAATAATTTATAATAATAACCGGCCTGCCGGCCTGTCAGGCCAGGGTCCGGCCTGCCAGGCCAAGCTAAATGTCCGGCCTGGCAGGCCGACCTGGCAGGCCGGGCTGGCCTTCGGCAACCCTGGTTATATTAGCGTGCGTTGCAAGCGAAGCCGCTAGGCTTAGGTTAGGTTCAGTACATAAACGTAATTATTCATTGAATATTCATAGGCCTTCTCTGTCCTTACATGTACCTGACCTGAGGCAGCAGGGGCGGGGGGTCATGAATGATTAATTACATTATTCATATGACGCACGCACGGTTGATTAAGTTTTTCGCGCGCGATCGTCAAGTTGAATACTGAAATTAAATGCATGCATTAATGTTAGTTGGTAATACTGGCTCAGCGACCAATTTAAGCCGCACCAACCGCACCGTGTGCACCGGGCCTGCCCCAAAATGGGTGTGTCTACTATGTGGGAGTGTCTGATATCGGCGTATCTAACTACAGCGAGCATGTAACTCCCCATATTAGAACGGTACAGTGTAATAGTTACATTTAGCAGTGTATGAAATTCCAGCTTAGTCTCCGTCCCAGACCGTGATTCCCACAACTGTGCGCGGATTACATTACCATAGATACAACTGGATTAATTAACACCCAGTATCAAGGCCATTCAAGGGCAACCCGAATAAAGCCACAGAAACCATAGGCCCTAAGAAAAACCGAAGTACTGACATGAAAGCTGCAAGGACTGAATCATACAGTTGTTCTGTACAAGTTAATAGACAGGGACAGGCTGACTTCAAACAATACGTGCATTTAATTATACATGTAGAGTTGAAGTGATCTGTTTTCTATTTTTAAAGTGTCTTCTTATAGTAACATTCAATCCAGGCACTGGCCAATGAAAGTCCCCTAATAGTAATCCACATGCAGTTTGACAATCCCTGGCATATCCACCAATTTTACAGCCACTCAATTGTCCAGACTCTCTGCTGCATTGATACTAGGGACTCTGACCCTATCTGCCTCTGTCACTGTCCCTATCTGCCTTCCCATCTGCTGCCTATGTAGCCTGCCAGTTCTCTTCAGTGACTAGCAGGCTGTGAGAGAGGCAGATACCAAAGGGAAGTGATTGAGGCAGATAGGCTGAAGCAGATAAGGAGGCAGATTGAAAGAAGCAGTGACCCAGTCAGATGCGGATCGCACTGAATCGCTTCGGTTTTTTTTTTTCAGCGTTCTTCATTGCACGTCCAAGTTTTCATTATCTTCCACCCATACATGTATCTGCAAAAAATTAATAACTCAAAAAAACTCATAGCGACACTTTTCAACTTCTGTACTACTCATAAAATAAAATAAATATAAAGCCTACAGTAAGACTACAATGATAAAACTCCCCCACAAAAGCATGGTATCTTAATTCTTGAAACTACCACTTGCTCGCATGTTCAAACCCAAATAAACGGCGCAGTGCGCACCCGTCACACCGTAAAACTATTTTTCACGATCAGAACTTGGCCAAAGAATCGATAGCTAACCAGTTTTTACTCCACAAAGAGAATTCGCGCACAATTTCATGGACAAAAGAAAACCGTTATTGATTTGTCAAAGAAAAATATACGGCACAGTGAATAACTACAGGTCTTGGAGAATCGATTGATCGCTCCTACGCCACTTAGGCAGTTACCTTCGCAAAGCTTTATCTATGATCGATTTGTATTAAAATGTACGCGCATAAACAATATTTAAAAGGCCTCTTGGCCGCGGCTTTTTTGCGTAGTCTTTCCAAAGCATTTGCACCTGCGGCTCCGCCCCATGCCCCGATGGGGGAGCTTACAGCGCTCCCCCACACCCTCTAGCTGGCCCCGGGTAGGTTGCCACGCCCATGATTGGCCGCACCAACTTCTGGCCGAGTGTGCTGGGCCTGCTGCTGGCTGGCATTAGCTGCAAATGTGTATTTGACCATAGATAATCGAATAAAGGGATTGGAAACGGTACATTTACGTGACGTGACGTCACGTTCCGTTACATGACCGTGCTTCGCATTGAATCTTGTAGTGGGCTTGTGAGCTATTGAGTATCCTTCCTTAAAGAGCTTCTTTTGTGTCGTTTTACTTTTTTACTGTATGAGAGCAACCTTTTTGACACCCAATAAGCATATAGCTATTCTTTTACGGACGTCTCAGCTGAGGCAGACAGCGATCGTAGCTGCAACCTTATCGGGTAGTGGTTGTGTGATTTTCCTGGACACTAGAAACATTGTAAATCCATTTTATGAGTTCACATATAGAGTACGTAGTAGGTAGTGTGGCGTTGTAATGTTTATGAAGAGGTTTGACGTCGTAGATAGGGAGTTTGTCCGTTTATGATGTCCAAAAGCGTGCCTTTTGTGTAATTTTCCCAGAAAAGTGGTTTGGATTGTAGAGTATTTGAGTGCATATATTGAATCAGACATACATATTGAGTGGCGTGATCAATATCTCTTGTATGTTGTGTATGTGTTACATTAACAAATGGCTAGCAAGCTTCGTTGGGTCGATCGTGCAAGAATAGGAAGAGAAAATCCCAACAAAAACAAAATCAATGCCGGGGGAATCGTAAAAAACTGGAGGCCTTTAAAGAAAGCGTGTTAAAGAGCATAAAGCTTGTATCTACTTTCTCGGCAAAGCTTTCGTGCGCGCTTGTTCTAGCTAGCCATCATGGTGGTCATTGGCACTTGGGTCAAGCACATATGTATGACTTTAGCTGATTTTTTTAGACAGCTTCATTCTATGAGTGTCTAACTCCTCTCTCGTCATCAAAATAGCGTTTCAAAGGATCGTCTATAGCAGACAGTCAACGTTGCCTTAGGAACACAAATTTACGGAATTACGAAATGCGGATGAATCCCGTAATCTTTACCGTTTCCAATCCCTTTATTCTATTATCTATGATTTGACCGATGGAGTTGGTAGCTTGCAATCCAGCAGAGGATGAGAGTTATGAGACTCTTCAATTCCAACACTGTGAGCCAGTGCCACTTCACAATTAAAGTTGCACAGAAGCCGCTACTGTACCACATCGAGCTTTCTGTAGTGTTTCCTGACATATCCAGCGCTTAGTAGCAATTCAACAGCAGCTATTGTTGGATAATTAGTATAAATTGAATTGGTCAGCTCCTCTGTTCAGCTTAAGCCAAGTCATTTCAAAGAAGTTTTACAGCTGTATAAGGATGATCTTCCATCAGCGAAGGCATTACATACTGAGCTGGATTTATGGCGAATAGTGAATCTTTCAAAGCAAAACCACTAGATATGCCTACAGAGGTTCCTAGTTTTATTGGCAAGCTAAGCATTACTTTCCAAACATTAACCGAATGTCCCTATTAAGGAACATTAAATCTCATTACAATTTAATTAACTGTCACGGGTTTGCAGTGAATTTTATCTTAATAATACCCTACAGTAAGTCCGCAAAACAGCTGTCAGTAGTCTATCGCTACTTCGCCGGTGGCTCGTGGTTAAGCGATATAAGAAGTTAATCGCAATCTCAGGGAATGAGGCTTTTTAGGCTATTAACCATGCTAGCGATAACATTTACGCTCTGCATCGGCCATAATAAATTACCGTGCAGTCAATTGCATAGATCTTCGTGCCCACGGTTGTTTCATTCCTTGATACGAAAAATTTCATAGCGACGGGCTTAATTACGACCCTAGCAACACACCTGTTCTTGTGCAGTGGCGTCCCTAGGTGTTTCCAAAGAGGGGGGCTAATCAAACAGAGGGGCGCCATGGGGGCGTGGCTCTGACTAATGAATTAGGCATGCAGAAATTCATGTTACAATTTATTGAGCAAATAAATTAATTACAGAAACGAATGGTTAGATTGTGCATGAACTATCCCTACTCCATAAGTTGATTGGATAGTTCTATTCTTCTTGGGTGCATCTCGAGAAATATCTCCACAGCTGTGTCATAGTTTACTGGATGTGAGTGATGAATATTCATAAGTGCTAACGAAGAAAGCCGTCTACAGGTCATAGAGGACCTTAGCCAGTTTCTCAGACAACGTAAGGTAGAAAAGCTTCTCTCGCAGGTGCAACTAGTGATTGGAAGTGTGCAACCAATTTTCATCAAGCGAAAAATATTAGGAAACCGCTCTTCATCACAACTGATTAGTGCCGATGCAAGAGTATCCGGACCCTCAATAAGTGAACATACAGACCATTTGCGCTTGAATGCAGCTGACGTTGCAACTTGCATTTTCGATTCTCAGCCCACTCAGTTTTCGCTTCGGGTTCGACATTATATTCGAAACCAACGTAATACGGAAAGCTTACATAATTTGTCAATGATGTCATACGGGCGGGAACTTCACACGAAACAAAGGTGCTTAATTAATTGACGAGGCGTACGCGTGCATGCGTTTGCGCGTGTCCATTAAGCTAGGAGGGGGGGGGGGGGGGGGGGGGGGCATCTGCCCCAAATGCCCCCCCCCCCCCCCCCATGGGGACGCGGCGCCACTGTTGTGGATGGACCTTTTTGTACAGACCGTTTCGATACAGTGCCAGCGTAATTGTCTGTGTACCGTTTTTACAATGTCTACTGGTATTAATGATGTGCATCTCTGGCGCTATCTTTCAATCCTGGATGTGGCATTAGCACGGGGTGATTCTCGACCTAGCTATAGGTCATTAGGAGGATAAACGTTGCCCTGTTTCCACCCTTATTAAGCACCTACAAATTTTAATAGTGTAAAACCGGCCGGTAGGTTGTTTCTATATTTCTCGTGGTGCCACATACATGTATTTGTGAGCGCTATCGCCCGTGACGTTCGAAGGTTCTGTTGCTGTGGAATGGCTTATACCCATACGAAGTTGCATAGAGTGAGGGAAACTTAAAAGAAACCATTTGCATATGCTAGCACTATGTAAGTGCCAATGTGTAGCTGAACATAGCCCTTGAAGTGATTCTTGTACTCTTTTGCCACAAGAATAGTAAAGCACATGCAAGGTGTAATTAGGGGTGGATCTCAGGTGCATCAACAAGCTTGTCAGTATAGAAGATACAGCTGTACGGTGGCTCCGGTTTTACTGCTTTCCCCTTTGCCTTGATCCCTCTACGCAATTTGCACCCGCACACTCGGCACAAATCAACTAGCCGATACTTCTGATGCACTATACCATTCTTGTGGTGCGCGTTACTCGGCGGTATGTGTGTTATAATAATTATAGCAGAGCTTAGGAGAGGCGGCACCATAGTCGGGCGGGCCCTACCACCGCGTTTGTAAACGTTAAACGTGGTGGTAGGGCCTGCCCGACTACCCGGTAGCGGCACCACAGACTCATACCTGGCTAAGATAGCACCGTATAGCTTCTAAGTGCGTGTTTTGCCTAGCAACGCTACTTTGGTCAGGCTCATGGACACACTGATGAGTAGGCATTTGTTTTGAAAGGTGTTCACAGCGCTTCATGATATGATACAACTGACATGGTATATAAGCTGTTTTTTTACCGACAGCACTTAAGGGCGGGAAAAAGCTACACAGTCCTGATTTTATGCTACTTTTCCGGCCTAAAAAGAACCATCTTATGCGCGAAAAGAAATGCAGCGCGCCACTTGAGACTAATGGAAGTTACCGTTTTTTCGCATTAGATCGATTTAATGAGCTGAAAGCGGTTGTTGAACCGTAAATCTTTTTCCTGTGCTCTAATTACGACCCTAAGGCCTTTTTAGCCGTGCTGCATTCATTACACCTGTACATGTGTTAATATAACAACCCTTTGATGTGGTTATTCCTCCATTGCCATACATTGATGTATGTTTGCCAAAAAGTGAGTTTTTAGTATACCAGGATTCATGAAACATTTCCTATGGTTAGTACAGTTGTAATCTCCATCAAATTTCTATCCATGCAACAGTGTTTAAATTATCTCTCTAGCCTGCATCGTCTGTCCACATCTCAGTTAAGGAAAGTCGGTTGTTCCTTAATAGGTTCCCTTGCTCTATTTACTCCTTGTCATATCAGCTACGCTGCCAGTAGTTGTGAGTGTGAACCGTCAATCAGCATGCTAAATCCAGATGCGTTGGTTGAAGAGTTTTCTCACGTAGGCTATAGCGTGAAAAGTTACACTTGATACCGTATTAGAATATCATTATGAAAAGTGGTTTCATTTTACGATATTGTTCCATCCCTGACATGCACTCATATAGGCAGGGCTACTCACAAACAACTTATTTAATTGTCTCTGCAACCATTAAATTTAGACTGCATGGTGGCACTGAACTCTCAGATAAAAGCAGCACAGACATAGGATAACCTCACCTTGTCAATTGAAGTATGCTCACCACTTACATTGTAAAAGCTTATCACATACTTCAAACATCAAGTCCATATATTGTCTCATTCTACATATGCATGTATAATTTTAACTGCTCGTACCTCAAAACTGCTATCATATGCACATGTAGCAACTCTGTAAACATCTAAAAAGTATGTGTGCAAACTCCAGAGTTTGCCTGGCCTGGCATTATCTCGGTTAGCTGTGCAATAACTTGTGCTAACATGGCACCACAGCAGTTCATCTACCACGTTCTATAGGAGGGGTTGGGGGAGAACGCTACATGTACATTCCTCATGGGACACCTTTTAACTTTATTGATACCGAAGACCAGTTAGATCATGCTCTCTTTAAGCTCCATCATAGGTGGGATATTTTTGTTGTCATTGTTGACTTGTTTAAACTTGTTTCACATGCATGGACTTCAAATTTGACTCCTTGTTGTTTGTATTTAATAGTGTGTAATATTATATCAGCATTTCTGTTTGGGCTCCGTATTCCACTGCTGATGGTACTGAATTTCAAACTCTTGTCTTTACATATATAGGTACATGTAACAATTTTCAGATGGCAACAGACGACTACTACACAATCAGCACACTGGAAGAGTTTGATGAAAGAAAAGTTGTAGGTCATGGAGCATATGGAGCAGTTTATGAAGTTAGGATGAATGGAACACCTTGCATTGCTAAGAAAGTTCATGACATTTTGGTAGGCCAAAGAGGTAACGCTCAAGTTGGAAGGCATGAAATTGAAGCTATAAGGAGCAAATTCCAAGCAGAATGTAAACTCCTTAGTAAACTAAGGCATCCAAACATTGTTCAGTTTTTGGGCATATATCGTGATAAGGATGATGATGTGCTTGTAATGGAATACATGCCCATGGATCTAGCCAAGTGCTTGGATAATTGTACAGAACAACAGTTCAACATACCACTTCCAATAAAGCTGTCCATCCTTCAAGATGTGGCCATTGGGCTGCTTTACCTTAATTCTCTAGCCCCACCCATCATCCATCGTGACCTCACTGCATCCAACATTCTCCTCACATCTGATATTAGAGCTAAGATAGCTGATCTTGGGGTGTCAAAAGTATTTGATCTGCGGCAAGTTCAAATCATTCAGCAGACCAAAGCACCTGGCACTCCAGCCTACATGCCACCAGAAGCACTAATCCCAAAGCCCCAGTATGGCGTACAGTTAGACATATTTTCATTTGGAGTGTTATCTCTGTACACAGCCAACCAGGAATTTCCTGCCCCCCATGAAGTGGCACCTACCCAAATCATCCTTAAGCAGAACAAATACAGATTTTAAAACGACAACATTGGATTGATAAAATGGGAGTAGGCCATCCTCTTTATCCCATAGTGGCCCAATGTCTCCAAGACCTTCAAGGGGCCAGACCTACCATCAGGAAACTCTGGGGGGATATGAGCTCTCTGTGTACCAAAAACAAAAAGGATTGGAACAGTAATTTGGAGGTACAAAGATGTACATGTATGTGGGTGGATTTTAACTCTTAAAGTATTCATATCAAACCCATAACCATAGAGGGTAAATTTGATTACATCTGCACACACACATGCACACACAATCACACACACACACAGCCTGATGCAAGGTCTGTTCCATCTGTTTCAATGAATATAATTACATTACAGTGTAGTTCACATTTTGTAAATCACTGTACACAGTTGAGTTGATGCTGGCCAGTTTGAAACAAATTACATTTTAATTACACTGTCAGCATGTGATTTTCACACTTTGAGCAAGCCATGCTCTTTTTGATTGCATTGCCTCATCCCAATTTTAATTTCTGATACATATATACACATGCCTATTTAAATTTTGTTGTGTACATGTGTATCAGTATTATTGGCGCATGCATGCATGGTATATAGGCTATTACGTATACAAGTCCATCCATGGGTTACCCACTTGCCAAAAAGACAAGCGAAGCTGCAGCAATCTACTGGTTGATGGAGCAGTTCCTGCCAGCAAAAAGTATACCAAACCTAGAACCTCATACTTTACTGCTGACAGGAATTGTGTTTCCGTACAAACATTCCACATCATGCAGTGTACGTGTACATGTGACAGGGAATAATTTACTTTTTAAAAATTGCATAGCAATTTTGCTCCGCAAAATCGAAATTGATTAGCAACTTGGTTCAGTTGCATCGCAATTCATTCCCGCCGAGATGTGTAATGATTCTTCATTTGAACACAAAGCAGAGCTATCCCACGGACACGCCCGTGAGCATTTGGATCGCTTTCAGGCAAACGAGTCAAACGACTACTTCCCCGGTTCCCCAGTTCCCCCCCTCCCCCGTATATACAAAACGAGGTTACCATCACATTTAAAAGTTTTAATATTTGTAGATTTTGTCCACCCATATTGGCATTGTCGCGTACGTGTTCTGGCATATTCATGTGCAGTACGTATATGTACCACGTAAGTTTGCGCGTAAACGTACGTAATGATTTCAGTGGTAACTTGATAATTCTATTTATATAAAATTCTACCCCCCCCCCCCCCCCCCCCCCCCCTTCCCGAAGCTGGCTGTGTATGCTGCGCGCTCATGCCATTCGTACGCGTACGCAATCGTTAATCGTCGTCGCAATCGCGATGTCACGTGAGTGTGGCTGATGCGACGTGTCGCCAGCTTTCTGATTGGAATTATTTTGTACCATAAATGCACTCTCTTCGCGTAGCATTTACACTGAGCAACGTGCCTGCAAACGCGGATTAGATTGCATCGCAGTTTTCAGCGACAATGTTTTGAAGTTGTTTCGCATCTTATAAAAACTGCTTCGCAAAATGCGATGCGAATCCGGTTAAATTATTCCCTGATGTGTACATGTATAGCAACGAAACAGAGGTCCTCAGTCTGTGAAGGTGCAAGTAAGGAGCAGACGGAGGTATGTTGCTGAGTCACCTGTTGATCACATGGTTCTACAGTAGTAGTTTGACAGCTGTAGAAAATTTGCCTAAAGTAATAATTTATGAAAGTGCCCAATGATTTCATTGCTGAAATTCAAGGGCTAACATTGACCGAAAGATGCTTGCTATACTAAAACACTATGTAACAGTGATCACATTTTCCCTTTGTGCTTCTTCCTTTGGCAAGAATAATCTGCTCAGTTGTATATGTTCAAATCCATGCAAATTTATGGTTGTCTCAAAACCCATGGATGGTATACAGTTCAGCAGTTGTTAGTGCATTGTTTAGCCATATGAGGCATCCATTTCAGGCATGGAATATATAAGATTAAAGTGAATGGCATTGTTAGACAGTCAATTGATATTGATAGGTTGGTAGATATATATGTATACTCCCATCTTCATTCTCTTTAACTGCACCTTTGTATCGTTAACAGTTAGCTAGAGTTGTTTTGCTTTATATGAACTGGCCATAAAGGGGTAAGTTGGGATTTGCAACCCCCCCCCCCCCCCCCCCACCCCCCCCCCCCCCCATGCTAAATGTCTGGCTACAAGCCTGCATATTTAGAAGTCAGATCTACATATAGCAAATGAAATTATTTAAAAGCACATATAACACATTCATTTACTGGTTCTTCATGTTACATGTACATAATGCCTAAATCTCTTGAGGTTTTTTTCTGCTGCCATGTTTTTCAAATTTTCATTAGTGGTTGAAACAGTTTGAATGATGTATCAAAGTTAATTTTAACTCCTTAGAATGTTTGTTGCAAAAACATAGCAAGAAGGTTTGACAGCGAATCAATTTTGTGTTGTTTATGTTCAAAAGTCTAAATCCTGCATGTCATCATCTGGCCCATAATGTAGGTTTTTTTATTCTTTGGTATTATTAACTTGAAATGATTCTAAATGTTTATTTGAATTCCATAACATACACATGCAAATTAAATGTGATGGTTAATTTATTTCAATATTCATAACATTTTTGATCCAGGAAACTACAGATAAAGGGGGTTTTAATTGATGCACATAGATACATGTAAGCATACTTACAAGCATCTTAATTAAAAGAGATTTAGACTTATAATTTGGGGTCTTATAATTTTGAAACAAAACTGCATGCACAGTAGGGCAGGACATTTACCATATGTAGATACATGTAGTATGAAAATAATTGAGGTCATAGTTTTTACTATACAGAATATAAATGTACAAAACATTTTTTTTTACACTTGCACTCTTATCCACCTCATAGAGAACGTCTGAGAGAAAGACATATTCAGTGCCCTGTATTTATTGTAATTTGCACTACATACTCTGTGCCATAATTGTGCAAGTTAGTGTACATATGATTGAGCTATGTTATAGACTTACAGTTGTATATGCTTTTAATGTACCTTTGATTCTCAATGCACTACTGAATATTAAATTTTTAAAAATACATAAATGTGCCATGACCAACAATACCATGGAAGGCACAGCCCCTATCCGACAATCTATTCATGTGCTCCACCCACCCTTGTGGCCATCTTCTGAAGCAAATGAACTGTTGGTTTCTGTTGCAATGCACATGATTTAATCCAGACACCATGTACTATTATTTATGCTATCCTCCCTTGTAGCTGATAAAAGAGAATGAAGAGCTTAAGGCACAAAGGAGGAAACTTGAAGTGGAGATTGAGTTGAAAAATAAGGTACATACATGTACACTAATATTATTTTATATAGTGTGTTTAAATATTGGTTGCTATGGCAAATGTGGTAAATTTATATAAATTTCTCTGTACATTAGGAGTTAGAAGAATACAAACATCAAGGTGAAATAAAGCGACTGCAGGAGATTGACGAATTGGCAAATCTATAAGGCAAACTACACACTCAAGAGAATGAGCTGCGTGTGGTGAAGGCTGCTTTGGTAGAAGCCAATAATAACAATGAAGATATCGTTCATTATGTAAAAACAGAAAGGGAAAAGGAAAAAGCAGTATGGGAGGCTGAACTGAAGAAGAAAGATGAAGACTGTGATAGGATGAGGCATGAATGGGAAGAATTGCTGAATAGGTGCAAAGACCAGAATGCTGAATAAGTAAAGCAAACAGAAGTGAAAGCGATTGAATGTGATAAGCAGCTGCAAGACATTACCAGTTTGCAAGACCAGGTAGTGGTGTTGACTGGAAAATGTGAAGCATCACAAAACCGTGAATTGGCATTGGAACTAGAGAAGGATGAACAAACAGTAAAAGTACAACTTTTATTAAGAGGAAAAAAATGCACTTCAATCAGTATTTGAGGATGTCATGGCAAAGTATGAGAAGATTTATTATGAACTGGAGGTGACCAAGCGGGAACTTGAAAGGCTGAAAGAAGACAATCAGCAGTATCAAATAAAAGTAGAAGAAAAGGATAAAAGGATTGATCAGTTAACTTGTACTGCAATGTCAGAGAAGAGATACTTTAAGTCTGATAATGAAGATGAAATGCTATGTGATAAGGTGTGTGAACTGGTACAACATTTTACTGGTACATGTTGTGACTGTATTAGACTTCAGTCAAACATAAAAGAACTAGAAGATAGGATTGAGCAGCTAACAGTGCAGAGTGTGGATAATAGTGCAAAATACTTCACTCAGAAATCTCCTACTGCATCCATGATGCCAGTGATAAGTGTATCTTTGCGGGAAGCTTTGCAGTTTAATGAGACTGAGTCCACCAATTTGAAGAAGGAGATTATGAAGCTGAAAGTTGGTTTAGATATGTACCAAAGTACTAACAAGAAACAAAGCCACACCTTACTTAGCCTGATGGAGGAACTTAATATTGCAAAGGTACATGTATACCCTATACACCCTGTATATGGGCTCATTTCAGTAAGTACTAACAAGTGACTTATTATGTACATGTAGGACTGCATGTATGCCCATGTACATGGGCATTAATGTATTTTTCAATTTTGCGTAATAAACTGTACAACCAGGTGTACAGTTTTGCTTTTCAGCCATTTAAAGGGACTAGCTGAACATGTACATGTAGTTACATTTAATGGTAGATTAATTTACTACATGATGTGGATGTGAGTGTTCCACTAAATATCTACATGTAGGTCTTATAAAACGCAAAACCTTCACCTGTTACCTGGTGTACAATGGTACTCCTGGGATGATGTACAGGACACTAGATATTAAATGGCAATCTGAATGTTGTGGCAGTCATAGGTACTGTGGTAACTTGGTACTGATGATGTTTTTTCTACATGGGTATGCATGGAAATGTCACTATAGGATCATCTCACAGAGTTAGAAGAGTACAAGCATCATGCTGAACAAGAGCTGAGAAGCCTTCAGGCCAGGACAGCTGCACAAGATGCCTTAAGCAACCATGTCTTGGCTGCCTCGGATGAACTGTTTGTACATGTCCAAACTGTGAAGGTACATTTAGGTACCTGCAGCAGGGAGGGATGAATTATGGGGCCTGCATGAATCAAATGTGCACATACATGTACAGAGCTTCATTGTCTGAATCTGCAAATAAACAATAATACTTTAGCTTCATGTACATGCACATATGGTAACCTGTGTTCTTGTTCTAAATATGTATTGAAAGAGGGTGTAGCATTTGTATACTGAGTAACTGATGGTGCAATATACATATATTAATGTACTAGTAAAATAAATATATAATTCCCTATTTCTAGATTGAAAAGGAGGCACTTGAAAAAGAACATGGGGAGTACTTGGCAAAAATTAAATGTTTAACGGCCAAAGTGCTTACTGAACTGAAGGTAATGTGTGTGAGCAGTTCTACTTCAGAACAAGAAATTGCAGGAAAACTATAATAAGGTTTGTGTGGAACTTGCTGATGTCACTGAAAAGAACAAAAGCTTGGAAGAACACATTGGAGTACTTCAAACACAGGTATACATGTACATGTACCAGTATGTGTGTGTACATTTTGATCATGCAATGTTACATGTACATGGACAAATGTACATTTGAGGTGTTTCTTATTTTAAAATCATTCTGTTCATGTGAGATTAACTTTGCTAGTATATTGAAATGGTCTTAGATCTGCTCAGTGTTCTGGTATATATTAACTCTTGGACCAACAACATGTACATAGACAAGTAATTAATGCCAACTGTACACTTATACATGTATGCACATTCTGCACAGGGTTTTCCACAAGAAGGCATTTATTTATTATTTCTGATTCTGCAAATGAATGTTTTAACTTCATGCATATCCAGTACAGCTGCTGCAATTAATATATTCCTAGAATGAAAAGGTGGCACTGGGAAAAGCACATGTGGTGCATTTGACAAAAATTACCATAGATATAGAAAGTTAAGGGTGGATTTTGGGCTAAAATAAAACAAGGGGAAATGTATGCACTTTGACATAGTGCAACCCTTGCTAGTGGCTGCTACAATGTAAACACTTTACGTAAAGTATATGTCCACCTAAATGACCTTATCAAAATATCAGGAATGCACTTCAAAATGTATATATACACTGTACAGGACGTTAGCTATAAAGGGCTTTTGTTGCAGTGTCCATTTCCTTGACGGTCTGTGAGAATATATAAGTTATGTCTTTGGATATACAGGAATTAAAAGGTCATTAATATGAACTAACAAACATCAACTGGGTCAGGATAGGAGAAAGACTTGCTTTGTCCATGAGGATGGAGGAAGTTTAAAATTACCTTCCTGTAATTCAGGAACTGTTTACATAGCCAACCCACCAAGCACTGTCACATATCACTGCCATGTAGCCTATAGCTTCTTGAATGCTCACAGAGCTGCACAACTTCACATTTGTATCTCAGTGCAGCAAACACTGCTGGTACTGTATTCCTGTACCTGTAAGGTCCTGGTTGTCAGCGGCACAGTGAAGTCTATTCCTCACCCCAGTCTTGGCTTGTCATGTCTTCATAGCAATGGCATAAATTTTACCGCTAACCTCACTAATAAATTCACTATGTTTGACAAAACATAAGTCCTTATTGAAACATCAAGAAGAAACACAACAAGTACTGTACAAAATGAATGGTAAGTGAATATTTTTGCCAGTTAGAACGTTATAGTGCTCACTAGATACCGGAAATTGACCCCCCCCCCCCCCCCAAAAAAAATTGAAAACACTACTATGCGTGTCTCATTAGCAACTTCTGCTGTCTTTTGCAGTATAGAAATCCCTTACATCCATCTCAAAACAGCATAAATTAAATTTGTGATAATTTACTTCTTCATGAAACTTCAGGACCTATTGTATAAAGCAATCTATGGCTATAAAATGCATTTCAGGGAAATTAGAAACTCAGTTGCCTACACGTTGCTAGGACACAGCGCACAAGCACATCTGTATACATGTAAATCATATTTAAAACTGGACACTTGAGTGCAGTACCATAAAAATGTATTTGGATCTTATTTTGGTGGCTGGACTTATTCTTAGTGCACTTTTGTGTTTGAAGCTTCATGCTTCGAATGTATATTACTTGCCTGCAGCAGGAAACACAAGCTATGTGTACATGTACATGTAGGCTCCAACAATATGTGATGCATGGAGAATGGTACTTGTACACAAAAAATGGGTATTTCTTTATGTTAATAGAATTTGTGTTCATACAAAATCCTCTTCTTGTAAGTTGCCAAAAGTAGCAGCTACATGTACATGAACTACATGAAGCACTAGTGGCTTGTGATAAATGCTTAGAGCAGTCAGTGGGGATGGTGTTCACTCCTAATGGTTACTTTTACTCCACTTACAGGTAGATGTGTACAAAAGTGATTTTGAAACTGAAAGATCCGATCGTGAGCATATAGCTCATGAGTTTGAAGGGAAAAAGTCAGCAACTGCCAATGCAACAAGGCAAGGAAAAAGTAGTGCTGTAGTTGTATCCAACAACAAGAACGAGGATGAGGACATTAAGCAAAAACAGTTTGACACATTGTTGGAGGTCTATGACGTGGCAGTACAGAAGATATGCGATCTTGAAAAAGAAATATCTGATTTGAAAGAACAAATTCAGACATTTTTTAGCAAAGAAGAAGTTTCAAAGCGATCTCTTGAAGAAGCCATAGCTACAAGCTCCAAGCTGAATGAAGACATTATGGTTCTCACCCAGCAGGTGAAGCAGTACAAGAAGCAAGCTGACAACTTGAGATCACAAGTGGAGAAATATGAACTGATGAATAAAAGCCGTGTTGAGCAGGTACATGTGTACATTTATTACAGTGTATCCCTAACAATTGCATGTACTATGTAAGGGCTATTGATTTTACTCTAAATCAATAGCCCTTTACATTGCATGTTCTGGTTGACATTCCTAGCATGACATGCAAATTTTGATCTTGTAGGAAAGGTGAGGTTTTTTTTTGCTAATATAACTTATCACCAGTGTTACATGTGTGTCACCTTCGATGAGAGTCAGAGCCACGAAAACTTCCAATACTGTACATGTATGTATGTATGTCACTTCAATGCAAATTACAAAATATTGGCCAACTTGCCAGCTAAGAGTTGTAGCAGAGCTGTGTTTAGTAATTAAAACAACCACCTAAACCGGTTTTCATTTTGAACATCAACTATTGTGATTTATTTATACAAAAACTGCCTCAACCGGATGTTTTTAACACCCAACCTATTTTGTTGATGTAATCATATTTTCAAATCATGCTCTTACTTGAATAGGCTGTCACAGTTGCTCAAATTTACAATCACCTGTTACATCATCAACATGGCCAGATATGGCTAAGCATGTGAAGCAGTCTTAGGCATGCAGCTTGTTTGCCATTCACTCAGCAGTTCTGTCCTCCATGAGGTACATGTCCTTTGTATTCAGCAGGGTTAGGGGTGCAACATGCATGCTTTTGTTCAGGTTCCAATGAATCAGTGTAATGTGAAAAGTGGTTTCATGAAAACTTATACATGTATTTTTACCAGTCAGTACATGTATAATTAATTGTACTCCTATTTTTCTTTTTTTTGCTTACAGGCTGAAGCTGCATGTTTTGACCCACAACCAGATGCCAACGACCAAATGAAGCAAAGTGCACAGCAAGCCTACCAGATGCATCGGGTCAGACAACAGACACGCTTGATGGAAGAGGTGACCCCTGCAGCTGGACCCACACTAAGATCAAGTTCATCTGATAATGCATACCCGCAAGGCTATGCTTATCAGCCTGCACCAGGATTTGCCCCCACACCTAGGCAAGGTCTGGTCCCTTCTTCTTCCCCACCACACCACCCCAAGCAGGGAGCATTACATGATGAGGATGATGACCTTCGACCTCCAATATTAACCCCTTTTCAACAAGTGCCCCCCTCCCAGACTCAACCATCTGTAAGGGTACGGGCTGCATCTGAACAGCCTCTCAATGCCCCATACCAGCATTATCACCAGCCCCAGTCCCAGCCACCAGTGAGATGCCCACACACCACTATGCCCCCTGGTCCACAGAGGTACGATGATCCTCATTACCAGCAGGAGTGGCAGCACGCTGCAGATGCACAGGGATATGCCCAACCTCGGGTTGGATTGGGTGCACCTCAGCCTCATTGGCCAGTTCAAAATAGTCCTCATGTGATGCCAGGTGTTAACAATCCACACCTAGTTCAGGATGTGGAACTAGCCAAAGGGATAGGTAGCGATATTTCCAGTGCCATTGACAAGCTTCAGGCTGGTGAGGACACAAATGGTTCATCATCAGGGGAGGCCCCTCCTGACCCAAACCTTGTGGGCTGTGTTTGTGGAAATGCCTTCAGGAAGGGAGAGATTCAAAAATATAAGCATCATATTGAGACATGTGGCAAACAATGTTCATAGTTGTATGAACTATTTGATTTTGTCAGTGTTATTAATGTATATGAATTTGACAGTGGAAATTGGAAGTGTGTCCCTCAAATTATGAAATCATGTGACAATTTCCAGCAAACAAACCCTTGGGGAAGTTATGTGTGCAATAGTTGTATGAACTGTTTTATTTTGTGTTTTGGAAGTAAATACATCACTTGTACATATACATGTACATGATTGATCTGTATTGTAAGGTGACCTTACAAAGAAGATGCAACTAGGAGCATGCATGTTTGGAGCGAGCTACATGTATTAGGGTCAATATGGAAACACAGAGTGTACAATGTGTGCATAGATACCTGCAGGTACATGTACAGACCCCTGCTAAGGTCTGATAACATACATGAAGGCTATTGGTCACCTCAATGAGACCAAATGAATTCATTCTTCCCTTCACAAGTGTCAGCAAGATACATACACATTTAAGATTATTGCATGAACAAAGTACACCGAAATTTGAGCCACACACACACACATAACAATGTCCACAAATGCATTATGTAAGCTTCACTGGCACCTCTGGACATGTATGGATTTCTCCCTTCTTGAAGACCTCCCTGCATATTGGACACTTAAGGTTTGGGTCATCAAGGTAGAGTCAGCCATTGAAGAATCATTAGATATTCTCATCTTCTTAACACTTGCATTCTCACACTTCAGTGTACACAGATTTCTCTGCTCAGGAGAAGGCATTATGATGGGTGGGGGAAGGTCACCAAGCGGGAAAACGTGCCCGTAGTTTGTTCAACTGTATCTCCGTAACGGATGATATAGAAATTAACGAACAGAACAAACCAATAGCTACAGGAATCCTCTATATGTGCAACCCGAATTGACTCATTTTCAACACTCGTACGTGGAGAAATGTGGATTTCTAACCCGCGGGGTTAACGATTGTTGTATCCACGGCACGGAAAATGTCTAGATTACAAAAATCGATTATCACACAGAGAAATGGTGTGGGATCAAGTGTACGAAATTTGAAAGGAAAAGGTAGTACCGTCGCGAAGATGTGTTGTTTAGTACAACGTGCAATTTTTATAGTGATAAAATTATAACCCCACAAGCCCGATTTTGCTGGACACTGTCCCAAATATTGATTGTGTTTAATTAATTTTATTATTGGCACTACTTATTGTGAACTTGTTCCGATGTTTACATTTCATCGATCAGTGGTTGTCAAGGTGATGCTAAAGCATTACATGATCATTTCAATATTTTGGGGTTGGAGGTGCAATGAAATGACAGCAATTGCAATGGCTGCAAAGCACTGTGAAATGTAAATTAACACCGCGTCCGCGAGTAAAGTGGGTAAATTTAAGCCGTTTTGGGGGGAAGTAAAAAAACTAAAAGGTCCGCTGATGGGTATTTATACAGTAATGTGAAAGTACGACTCTTGAGACAACATTGGATGCATTTTGTGAGAGATCATTCAACTCGCTGGATGCTACAACGGCATACTTTTGAATTGGCCCTAGGTGGAGTTTAGTAGCTCCAGTGCCCCACAGGTGCGGAGATATTCAATAATCTGTGCCTGGGTGGCCAGTGATCTCCTGCACTTTGAGCTCACACGCAGCAGTGAGAATTCTCTCTTCCTTTGACGGTTAGGTCATAAAGTATATATTTGACTGCTACTGGGAGATAGAATTGAAGCAAATAGAACCAGTAAATTTGGGGGTAAAAGACAATCGGTAAGGCACATGTACATACAACAATGTACTTACATACATGATGTGCGCACGCACACACAGCATGCCATATCCATAGTGTGTGCTTTTATGCACCTTATAGTTTCATTTGCACAGAAATTTCAGCTTTCAATCCACAGATTAGATCGCAATGGTGATAGACCACCAGCCCATCACATGGTTGGAACTTGCAGTATCTGATGGATAGGAGTGATAATATGGTTACAGGTGTATATATGGACAAGGGACCGAAGTGGAGAGGAACAAACCGAGAAGGGAGGGGTGAGGAAGGAATGATATTACAACCAAAATTTGGTATCCTTGAGAACACTTCTACTCATGTAAGTATACAATGTAGATACCTCATTGGGGGAAGAGAAGGTAGTGTTGTGTAACAAGGAAGAGGGGGGAAGGTAGAGAGTGGGAGGAAGGAGAGGAGGAAGGAGGGGAGAAAGAGGAAGGAGGTAAGAGAGGGAGGAGGGAAGGGAGGATGGAAGGGAAGGGAGGGGAGGAGGGAGGAGGGAAGGGAGGAGTGAAGGGAAAGGAGGGGAGGAGGGAGGAGGGAGGAGGGGGAGGAGAGGAGGGAGGAGGGGAGGAGGGAGGAGGGAAAGGGCCGGGAGGAGTAATTGGGGTAGGATGGGAGGAGGGGAGGAAGGAGTAGGAGAGGGCTTCTTACTGTCATAACAAAGGAGGAAAGTTAACACTGCAGTACTGGAATTGAGCAGAACATTGATGACAAGACGATGAAGTGAACTGCATGGGCCCTAAAAATGTCAAATTAATATGGTAAATATGTAAATCAGCTAAAATAAAACAACAATGTGTTCATACATGTATGTACATGTATGTTACACAATCAAAGCATAGCACAAAGCATAGAGAAATTGCATAGGCCTAGGTTCAGATGTCCTTGAAAGGGGAAAGGGATGGGTATTGGAGAGTATACAAATGGTAAATCCAACTCAATCTGTAATGGACACACAGTTTAATCTAACCAACATGTATAAAATATGTACATGTATGTGTTTACTGCCTATCCACTCTCTCCTCTAGCTCTCTATAACGAATGTTTCCTCTCCATTTATACCCTGCTGCTCCTCACAGGTGACACAGATGAGTTCACCATCACCCTTTCAGAGTATGGACCCCCTTTCATCAATCTGCCCTCCTTGCACTCTGCATCCTGGCCCCTATTCATAGGGTCACACTCTTTACTCTCTTCATGCTCAGCTTTGCTCCATGACAGTTACATACAGTCAAGCACATATGTAGAAGACTTTGAACGTGAATGATGTGATAGAATTAGAACAGCTGAAGAGCTGGAAAGAATGAATCAAATGTCTGACCGTACTGGAAAATGGAAGTCACAAATTGATCTGCTCACAAAACAACTGAAAGACCGAGAACAGGAAGTGAAGGTTAGCTACATGTACATGATATACAGTACACATGTGTAATTGTATACGTGACTTTGTTTGCACTGATGTCGTGCATCTTAATACATGATTGTACATGCAGCATCAGGCAGTTTTCGTAAAGTATTTTCCAGGTTGATACATGTAATTTGAACTTGTGAATGTCTGAAAATGTGTGAGGGCAAAATCAGATGTTAGAATCACGTTTGGCATAAGAATATGTACATGTATGTTTATGTCAGTCATGGCCTGATTTAACATCTAGCCTGTTTTATCATCATTTAGCTACATGTAGCTGCCTGTGTCATATAGCCAGTTTGACCTGCACTTCAAAGTGGATCAAACATTGAAATTCCCTGTTTTATTTAATTATGTACATGTACATGTACATGTACAGTATTGGACATCATTAATCTATAATGTTCATTCATGTATCCTGCAGGGCATGGGGTTCATATCTCTACACTTTCCAGCCATCATGTGAGGGAATCATTAATGCAAACTTATAATCATTAATATATTATTGATGTTAAATAAGATGGATTTGAACACTTGCATCACTTTTGTTGTACTACACTTCCCACCTCAGAATACAATCACAATATTCAATAAAGCTTGGGACCTGAATCCCTTCCCTTCCAAATTAAACCACTCATTCTGAATGTACATGTACATGTAGTATCATTATCAGTTGATACATGTGCATGTAGGTAATGATACTCTTGTTGGAATGATGGGGCCATGCGCAATGTCATGATTGTACTGACATGCTATATGCACAAATGTGTGTTGTCTGGTTGCTACATGCATTTTCCATAAGTTGATGTGTAGGTCTTTTTCAAACACATTTCTGCATATGCAATGTACATGTAGTGATCTGATGTAGGTATACTTTGATAACAATCCAGTATTTGACTTGCATGCATTCATAAAAAAAGGATTGTCTTGCAAACCAATTCATGGAAACCGCCCCGGCCAATTTACTGTCTCCTCACCTACATGTTTTCTATGCAACAAATGATTTAGAATGGAGACAATAGAAAAGGAGAGGATGGACTACCAAATTGAGCTTACTGAGGTCAAGAACCAGTTGTCTAAAGTCAAGAATAACCTTCACGCTATGGAGACTATTATGCAAAGACAACTGAAAGATCTAAATGGCCAACTGTATGAGGCCAAAGAGGAGATAGCAGTGAAGGTGGCCCAGGTCGAGCAGTACCAGAAACAGGTGGAGGCTTACGAACAACAGGTACTACATGTATACATATACATATGTGCATGTGTGCTTGCGTACAGGTTACAATGTGTCCCGTTGGACCAGGCACTAAACACTTAAATCGCTCTAGGTTAAGATTGCGATTGATCGAGCGTCCATTATTACATTAATTAAATCACTGAACTGCCAATTCCTACGCGCACGCATTTGTAACGGTGCTTCAATTGCGATCATTATTGTTGATGCGCATGGTTAAATTTAGCCTAGTCCTATAAACGCGCAGCTGATTTTTGCATGAATCTTCGATCGTGGGGTTACTTCAGGTCGATGACACGGACGCCCAACAATTTTCCATTAAGGTCAGTATGCATCACCATAGAGTAAGTGTTAAGAAAAGCCATAATTTGGAAGTTTGCCATAGGCCTATTGGTTTTTCACAACGCTGTACGATACTGAATACTAGTAATCTGTGCGGCTTCTTGTCCGTACCCGACCACATAGGCTCTACATAGAGATGATTCAAAAGCGCTGTAGAGTATCTGTGAACCTGTTGGTAGTTACAGGGAAAAGGGAAAAGGAAAAGGGCATTTTACCTATGCTCTGAGTTTGCAGCAGTGCTCCTTTCTGTATTCAGTATACAACACACGTAATGATGTACCATGCACCCCACCCTTCATCATTTTGCTATTCATACAACCAGTACTACACAGATGTCAACAAGCTCAAGATCGTATACAAGAGGTCCACCATATCTTTCAGTGTCCAGACGAAACATGCAGAAGAGGGATGCATGCATGGTATAGTCGAAATGTACATGCATGTACACCTATAGATCTACCTTCCAAAAAAGGAAAAGAAATTAAAAATCAGATCCACATTCAAGAGGTGGCTCCACTTGTACAATTGCTACACATACATGTACTACAATTATTGCCTGGATTATAGGAATTGCGCAACCACTGGTACACACCAGCAGATGTTCCAATTGATAACCCAACATCTCTTGGACCAGCTGCAGTGCCCAATCTGCTTGATGATCCTCTAGAGCTCCCATGCAGGGCACCTCTATGTACCACTTGCACAGGGAAATGGTTCGTGGAGATCACATGTGTAGAGGTGAAGTGCCCATGCTGCTGCACACAGTTAAAGCCAGCAGAACTTAAGCCGGCACCTCAACTGACTGCTGAAGGACGTAATGGTCCACTGCATAGCCTGCAAACAGGATGTAATAGCTGAAGATTACCACACATGTGAGTGCAGCACTTCACCAACAAAGGGTGAAGGGCATGTTTTGAGTAGGTTGGCTGACACCAGTCCTGACAAATGTCTCTACTACACCCTACAACCCAGCCCCTTAGCCTTTCCTCTCCACTCCCTAATTTAATCATAACACTGTGACTTTGTACATTTTACCCCCTCTCTGTGGGTGTACATTGTACCCCCTCTCCCTACATGTGTGTGTACATTGTACCCCCTCTCCCTACATGTGTGTGTACATTGTACCCCCTCTCCCTACATGTGTGTGTACATTGTACCCCCTCTCCCTACATGTGTGTGTACATTGTACCCCCTCTCCCTACATGTGTGTGTACATTGTACCCCCTCTCCCTACATGTGTGTACATTGTACCCCCTCTCCCTACATGTGTGTACATTGTACCCCCTCTCCCTACATGTGTGTACATTGTACCCCCTCTCCCTACATGAGTGTACATTGTACCCCCTCTCCCTACATGAGTGTACATTGTACCCCCTCTCCCTGCATGTGTGTACATTGTAACCCCTCTCCCTACATGTGTGTGTACATTGTACCCCTCTCCCTACATGTGTGTGTACATTGTACCCCTCTCCCTACATGTGTACATGTATGTGTAAGCCATTACACAGACTCACACAGAGACAGACACACACACACACACACACACACATACACACACACACATACACACACACACACACACACACACACACACACACACACACACATGCAAGTGCACATGCACACAGATACCACTTAGAGCTCATTGCCCTGCAAATGCAAGCCAGCATGGATCATGTGACATTCAGGTGTTGGAACCATTCTACCTTGTCTCATCAGTTGTCACATGCATCAGTTAATTTCACTCCTTACGTATTCATTTTGCAACAGTGCTTGCTTAAAATGCAGTTTGTGCAAAGAAGTATCAATTGGTGAGCATCATGTACATGTATACTGTTCTGCATATAGTCTAGTACATGTACACAAATAGGACATACATGAGCATGCTTAATCACATGCCCCTGACATAAGCTGTTCATGTTCTGTGGTTTGTTGTGGTTGTGTAAACTAGTACAGGATGCCACACATCTTGTAGGTGAGTGCATATGTATAGCTTCTCTTTACACTTCTCATCATTTGGGAAAGGCCTCCCCCCATTGGGGTTCTGGGGTGGAGCACCTGTGTAAGCATAATGCTGATAGGAGCCCAAATATCGATATCAACATATAAATAATTACATTGTGCAATTATTGTAGTTAATTAACTTTTTTCATTTCATGGTGCAGGCAACACAGACTGAACAGCTTTAATACTCCTGGACACATGTCTACAATTGTCTCTTCACTCTCCATAACTGCAACCATCTTCAACTCTGTTATTTCTGTGCATTTGTACTTGTGGTTACAATTTTCCTCACGTTGTACTGGATCCTTGCCCTGCGCAAGCTGCATCTCCTTAGATGGATTAGACGCCGGGCAAATAGTGCTTCAGTGTGAATGTACATGATCATTGATTTCATGTATTTAGTTTGACTAATTATTAATCAATTATATTAACTCACCTCTGATTCCACTGATTACCTGCTGCTCTAGTCCATGGAGTGCAATCACCTGATCCAGGTTTTTCTCTTGAAAAAAAACCCCACAGGAAGTAGATTTACAGCCAGCTGAGCAGGAGTTTTTTTTAAATATATATCATTTCTGCCATACATTGTAATTAACCTTTCCTGAATCTTTTTTTTGTGGAATCCAGATTTTTTATTTGTTCATTGCTGTGGGACTTGGGATCCCTCAACCAACAACCTGTATCCAATACACACCAAATTCATTTCATGCTGCTAGTTTATGTAATATTACGTGTAATACATGTACATGAAGTAAGCTTTACATGTAATGGTACCTTTTTCCTCATGCATTGCCATTGGACTTGGCCCATTAGGAATGTCCATGTCAAATAAATGCTAATTGTATTTCAATGACCAAATTTTGAACTACTGATTTCAACATAATAAGTACTTATACTTTACCTTCTGGAGTACTGTTGCCACTTGGTGGTGAATTAAAAACTGTGACACAACCAGATGGGCTGCTAAGCCTGCTAGCACAGGTTGCAGGTGTGAGAGATTGCTAGCTCCTAAGGATAATATCTAAAGTCGCAATAGTTTACAATACAGTCACATGCATGTATGAAGAAAAGCCACAACAAATCTAATTAGTTTATTATCATCTTTCTTGTTGACATATTCAGGGTATTGCAGTACTAAGAGTACAAAAGCCACACATGCTTCCAACAAATATTCTATGTCATTATACTCTGGTTCTCAGGCAACCACGATGGGGTGTATATAACCTGAAAATATTACTATCAAGACAACGTGCTGTACAGTAGATGACTTGCTCGAATTTAAATTCTTCCTCAGCTTAACTGTGCAACAAGGTCAAATTACAAACAGGACAATTTTTTCCCAAATATCCAATACCTGATGTGCATAAATAGTGCTTCCAGCTATTCGATAGCTGTATTCAAATGGTCCAATTGATTCTATGCGGGTACATTGACAATAGCAGGAATGGGTGATTTGCCAATCGAATTTCAAATCCTACGTAGAACTGAGCATAGAACCTACATGTACTAACATACATGTCTGATACATGTGTTTTACAATAATATACATGAATACCAAAACTGCAGGTGGATTCTTGTTTATTGGCCTGGGCTAGGTCTGGATACATTGATCCAAAAAACACACCCTGTAATAATGCATCTGAGCCAGCTTGCCCCACCCCTCATTGACAGTGACCTCACCACCATGAATGTTGGAGAGCAAATTAAAGATTGGGACTTTGGGACCTGGAGAATATAATGGATCACGATCTCTAATGACTTTTTAATGTCAAGTGTCTTCCTCACATGATCTGAATATCCAGTCAAATAAAACAGCTTGTGTACATGTATATGCACTTCCTTTCACACAGACATGCAGGTATTATACTTTAAAAAAATGAGTGAACAATATATGAAGAAATATAGTCCTGGATCACTTGAGGTGGCAGTAGCTTCATTCACAATAGGCTCCTTTATAACTTGGGGCCACACCTGACTGCCAAGATCACCAATGCAGTCATGAACTCATTGTGGCGCAGTATAACAAGTCCCCCCTTCTTACAGTCCAGGGCATGTTGGAGAGTGAAATCAGCTCCACAACCACCACATTTGGCTGGTAGATTAGATGGATGTCACAAATAGCACAGAGCTAGGCCATCTCTGAACTGTACAGGAGCCATATCAAAGTGGCAGCTTTGAAGTGGCAGGGTCGTCAACCAGCTGGACGTTTTGCCCTCGACCACCCTCATGCTGCATGGTGAAAGAGTTGCAAGAATGGCATCTAGTTTCTGTTTGGCAACCTCGTCAAGTGCTTTTCATGACTCATGTCTTGCCTTGCTGATTGCATCCAGGTGACAGGCAGAGCTAAATTCACCACATCCCTTAATAGCTTCTACCACAACTTTGGTGCCCTACACTGTAGGTAGATGTGTGGTAGGACGATGATGCTGTTTCTGTAGGATTATTGATCCCCAAAAGTTATTATTGATTTCCCAAAAAGTTTCTGCAGAACGTGCAGATGCAAAGTACAATATAATATTAGAAGCAGCAGTAAAGAAAATTACATACACTGCAGGTGTATGGTAAAATCAAACAACAGGCTACAACATCACAAGTATTGATCCATTCACAACATGCTAATACATGATGGCTTAGATTCCATACAAGTTGTCTAGACCACTCAAACACCATGCCAGTTAATGGATGCATGGACATATACAATATCATGAATGCAGGCTTTGGGCAGGCTGATGTGGGAACAGTTACACGGCACACAACTATTTCAATCAGTTGTTATGAGTTGTACAGGCAATATGGCAGTAATATGGCTAACAAAGTACAGAGACATTGTGCAAGAGCACTACCAGTTGGGCGTAAGTAGGCCTTGGTATCGATTGGGGGGGGGGGGGGGGGGGGGGGGGGGGGGTAGCGATAGATAATTGTCCGATAATCGGCGATAGATAATTATCGATATTTATCGACAAAAACAAATATCGGTTTTGGTCACGTGGTTGGGCCGTTCGGGTACTGTAGATGGAGAAAATCGGAAGGTTTCGTTGTTCAAAATCGAAGCTTCATGGCAAGTCAGCAAGTGCAATGGTTGAGGGAATCATTGCTGCATCAGGATTCAGGCAGCACTGCATGGTTAGGTCCTGGCCCTACTGGGTCCTGTTTTAATCCCTGGGCAATCGATGATGGTGAAAATCTGTGCATAGTTGCAAATTCTTGCTCCTTCATTTGACCGATTCAATTGTTAGCTATTGTGCACACAGCAAAAACAGATGGGTGGATTTCACTCCATGTGTTTGTGTGTGTACGCGCTTACGAGCGTATGAGTATGTACACGACCCATTCTTACCCTGTCTGAATCAGATCCGCTACCCAAAGGAGGTGATTCAGCCGTGATACGAACTTAATTAATAGACTTTGTTCAGGATACTATTGGATTGTATTGGGTTTGAAATTCGTATCGATACTAATTAATGTATCGATACGAAGGTGGGCGATTATTTATTATCGATTATCGCCTAGCGGGTCTCGATAAACAATATTTATCCGATAAGCCGCGTAAGCCCGACTCGAAGGTCGGGCGTATACCCGACTAGAACAGTGTGTTTTGTCCCAGACTGAAGTCTTAGAGGCCAGAAAAGCTAAGCCAAAAACGATAACGCAAAGAAAAGTGTGTGATTTTTGTTTTCCACGTATACTAGGATGTGCGTTTCGCACATGTACATTATGAAAGGACCACTTCGCTACGTAAAAAAATTTGCCATATTCCAAGCATTGGCACGACGCGCAGAAAATAAGCCCCGTTACACCCTAAACATAACCAAATACAGCCATCTCTTGAGTACACATTTCTAAAAGAATTTTTTCAGTTGGCTTGGCGGATTTCTCAAAAAAGCCTATTGACACGAACAACTCAAAATAAAGCGCATGTAGTCTCGGCCCTCTCTTCTCGCGTATGTATACAAAGATATTGTTTTAGTCCTCGAAGGACGCCTGACAGAAATATGAACTCACAGCGAGCGTATTGGTTGCCAGTCTCCATATAGGGAATGGGGACGAGACCTAATGTCCAACTTTTCAACGGCCGTGGGTGAAAACGGCTAAATGACATCACCTTCCTTCCTGTGTGGCTATAAATGACATCGCCAAGTTTCGTTGTATCTATATCCTAACGGTGCGGCGTGTCTGGACTGGAAAATACCGGTAAGAACATGTAGATCACACATGCGTTTATATACATGTAGGGCCTATGACACCTATCACACGGCCTTCCATGTCAGTGTATGCTGTAATAGGCCTATCTATGGGCTAACTGATATAAAAATTAAAATGTAAAAATGAACTTCGACCACAAGGTCCACAACTGTATAGGCGTTTGTGTACACGTGTGCGCTGCTTCTTCAAATCCGGCAAGTGCTCTTTTGGCCTCGCCCCTTTCCTGGCCTGGCTGACGCTTCAGCACCCTCCATTTTTTTTTAAAATCCGGCGCGGCCCGTGTGTGCGGGACAGTTTCAGCCAAATTCAGGTAGGGAAGTATCACGGGACGACTACTTTCAGTCCGTGCAATGGGAACCTGTCTTCCTATTTATTGCCAATAATTAATATAACTCCCTGAAACGCACACACCACAATTCTGCCATCTTTTGTAACAGCATATTAAATCGTGAGTGCGATAGTAACTATAGGATTTGACCCCGATTAAGTCATTATAAAAACGGGACCCGCTTCTAACAGGACTCCTATCAATCGGATGGCTTAGCTAGTTGTCGATATCGAAGTATAGGTGAAAAAAAAAAAAAAGCCGTTTTTTGTTTGTTTAATGTCGTGTGGTTCAAGGGATTCTGCTTTTCCACGTCCCCAGACGGAACAGCTTTTCCGGTATTTGTAAAGAACTCGAATAGGAACCGTTTCGAATGGTGCCAATACGTTTAGAATTTCAAGCGGTAGTTTCATAGCTGATTGGATACACGTGGATCTTATTGGACCTTGATCTGATAGCAGATTGAAATAAATATGTTGATAAAGTTACATGTACTGGGGGAAAAACACGACACGGGTGCCGTTTCAAAGAACGTCAATGGTATCGAAAGGTTCATAATTTCCGTACAAGTGAATACATTCATGGATCGCTTGTTACAGTAACTCTGGCTAGAAATAGTGTGTTTCAAACCATACTACTGTAGAATTTAAATTAGCTAACAAGGGCTACTCGCTACGTTATACTAAATTGCCGAAAGATGTAATTACGTCGTGTTCTTCCAGTAAGTTCCAAATACGCAGTGGCGGCGGATCCGGGGGGGGGGGGGGGGGGGGGGGGGGGGGGGGGGAGGGGGGAAAGCACCAGGGGCACGTCAGCAGGGCCGGTGAGAGCCGTAGTGAGGCCCGGGGTAACATATCATTTGAGGGCCCCATAGGCCCTGAAAATACGAGCGGGGGGGTGGGTCCCCCTTGAAATTGGCCCGCCGGGCCCCCTGTTATACCTTGGGGCCCCTATATTATACCTTGGGGCCCGGGGTAAAGAACCCCGCTTAACCCCCCCCCCCCCCCCCCCATTGAATTATTCCACTATATTGACATGACGTGGCACGTTACTCGTTCTTCAACTGATAATCTGAGTGTTCTCTTGTGTTTTGAAGCTAGCGTACGCTGATAAGGCCGGCATACACGGGGCGACTTCCTGCCGACTTGTCGCAAGCAACTCAAATGAATATGGACAAACGTTCCGCAAACCATCAGCTAGTAAACTAAACAATTACTGAACTTTTACCCATATTCATTCGAGTTGCATGCGACAAGTCGGCAGGATGTGCCCCCCCCCCCCCCGTGTATGCCGGCCTCACGGTTGTTCGGAGTTGGAAACTAGGTTGCGTATTAAGAACATACGGTACGGGCTCTTTTAATGAGCTCATTATCGCAGTCGTTTTATCGTACCTTTTCTATTTCTTACTGTATTAACACTCTTATTAAAAACCAAATATAGTTTCCACATCTTCTAACATTCCTCTTCTAAAATATGTCTGCATGTGTTGATCTCATGTCGTCTAATGTGTCAGTAAACAAGGAAGTCATGAAATTATATGCGCATGTATTGGAATATGACCTTCAGTTGTGGATGTTGTACGGGCAGCTCCCGCAAGAACTCAGGGTAAGTTAGGCGTTTTCGTAAAGAAAAAATGGGGGCACAAGGCTATGTATACCAAAAGACGAGAACGATAATTTTTCTCTTGCTGTGATATTTGCATTTTCATGAATAAATGACACGCTTGCGACTTAATATGTAGGGCAAATGGATTACCGCATCAAGCAACTTGGTAGAATGTGTAGGAAACGAGTGGTTGACCATCGTGGGAAGAGAAGGTATACTGTATATCAGTGTAAGGAGGTGGCAGAACAGCTTCTTATAGCTCAGTATCAGTCAACATAAACGATGATGTACCACAACTCTCAAAGATGAAGGCTGTTCCAAAAAAGTCACCTCTGGCTAGCTCACTGAGCTCAGGAGTGTAAGGTACAAGTAACATTATTAAGATGTACAATTGAATAAAATGGCATATACTATTCAGTCACCTCGTCAAAGGCAGACGAAAACATAATCACACCCATGCATCAATCGCAGGAGTACTTATCAGACACATACATGTACATCAACTGTTCGCTGTCCTGATTGTCCTAGGCCCCCCCACTGGCATCCTCTGTGTTTGGAACTCCTATCACAGTCAGTAGTCCATGCAATACACTTGTTTGTGCTAAGTGCATCATCATGTGGCTGACAACGTCAGCCAGTACATGGTGTCAATGCTGCCGCTTAGAAAAGTCCATGTCTCCCTCAGAAGTGAAATGTGCTCCAGAATTAATACTGCTGCTTCTGAGTGATGTGATGGCTCACTGCGTAGCCAGTACATTTGAAGTTGATCTCCCTATCAGAAGTGAAATGCATATGGCAGTTGATGTAGCAGTCCTCCTAGCTGATGAATGCCTCTTGCAAGTCCCTACCTGTGGAACAGTTAGGTTTGTCAACTATTCTTTTTTTTAGTTAATAGTATTTTCCAACATGAGGTAACTACAGGATTTGGCCTACTTGGGGAGCATGCAAAGTTCAGCGGGTTCACCCAGTACCACACCATACCAGTACCACACCATGCATGAATGTCAAGCTCTAACGACTTGTGTCCATATAGTAAAGCACCACTTTCTAACACTTAGTACAACATCACTTCAGTTGTACCACCACCCAAAAAGATAAAACAATAACAACTCTTTATCAACGCTCGAAAACCGCTAAAAAAATGGCTAGTTTTATACGTGTATAACTTCGCAAAAATTATCGTTCACGATTAGCCTACACAAAAAAAAAAAACGGTACACACATGCCTTAGCTGTACCTTGCCACGTTGGTTTTTCGGTGTTTTTTGCTGGAGGTTGTGGGAAATCCATTCTTTCTGAGGGGTGTTCTTTTGAGGTAGGCCATTGTCGAAGGCCACAGTTCTTCGTGGAGTGCGGCCCGAGCACGGGATTAGCACCATACAAAGTGCACAAGTCACAGTACTACACCGTGCAATAAACTTGTCAATAGGACATGTAGTTATCGTGTTTTGCTAGCACAGTTGTTAGCAAAGATTATATATTATCTCTGCCTGTATTCAGTATTATTTATTAATTCATTTATTTTCTGCTTGTATTACCCACAGAACGGAATATATTGTGTCTGATGCATATTCACTGTAGTGTGCATATTTATCGCACAGCAACAAAAAAAAAGAAGACCCCAAATCGAGACTTGATTTTACAAGTGATCTGACACCTATACATACTGATACAGATTGATTACATGCAGCCTGCATACGATCGTTGATTTTCATATATTTATATTTTGCAATGACAGCTGTCAGTGGAAAGCAACCTCGGCGCCTAAGCAAAGTGACTCAAAATGAATATTTTAATATACCTATTTTGCTATTTGTGACTTACATGACACAATGTGCGATAGGTGCGGCGCACAAGCAGCATTTGTCGCAACAATTTTAGGCTCGAAACTATTTGCTCATCTAACCGCACGGTGCTAATACTTTTCCTGTAGTGCAATTTTTAATTGTACATACAAATGAAGGCACTAAAACTAGCATAGGTTTATACGTATAAATAAAGATTGGGCGAAAATTTTATATATACTGATACGTATTTCACTTAGTAGTACGGCCATACATTCTCGTTCCCAGACCAATAGGACGCAATGTATATTGCAAATAGCTCGTTGTATAGGGTCTGGGAACGAAACTTAACGACATGCTGTAATCAAGCCACACCTAGTTGAGCTTTCAATTGAACTCACAATTCAGCGGCGTAGGACTGAAGGAGTTTAAAAGTGTGTGTGTGTGGGGGGGCGGGGCAAACTTTGATCAGACACGTAGGAAGTAGTTGGAAAGTGGTCAGGCGCAGAGCCCCAGAAACTAAAACATTTCCTACAATGTCTGCATTTTTGGCTCAGGATGACAGGAAAAGAGCATTTTTTGTAGCACTGAAATCCTCGGAACAGAAGCACTTCGAATTCGCGTCCCTGACAGCATTTTTTGCTGGCATGGCAAGACTGCCGCAAGAGCCCTTCTCATCCCCCTTGCAAGTAGATCCTTAAAAGGCGATTTAGATCATCTTGAATCAACCACTGTCTATTGCCAGGGCTGCATTAATAACATAGTACTCTGCCCGAAAGTAGCGGCACACAATTAAATGTATGTGGATTAATTAATGGCCTGATGTAGCTAAAAGTAGTTTTAGCATATCATATTCATAACTAGTCATTTGGCTGAAACGCTAAATTCAGTGGTTCTGAATCACGGGGTATCTAGTTCGAATCCTGCAAAGATTGGTGATTTTTCACCCGAGAAGTTTGGCAAAATAAGGGTTTGGGCCTCTCATCCTCCCACTTGACTGGACTGCCCCGCTAGATTCCCACTTCGACAAATAATCGCATTAGATCCGCATAAGGCCTACTGAAAGTAATTACCAATATCGCTTTTTTTAATTTTATTTTTTTAATTTTATTTTTAATGATTTACTTCTGCGGTTACACGCGATGTGATCACATATTATTTGCGTTGGTACATGTATTTTAGATAGGGTCTTTAGCTTCTTTTTAAAAATGATTTCGTGTTTACAGGGGAACATCAATACTAGGCTACAGTTGTGATATTAAGTAAGGTTTGAAAAGATATATATAAATTATTTTTCACTAAGTTAATACACACATAAGTTACAAAACCATATCATTAAAACAAGAAAGAAATTCACAGGAACATAGCCGGGATGAAAGCACGCTAAAATTTCAGCGTGTGCTCCATCATCAAACCTAGACCGCATCGCCATTTCACTCTAGAAGCCTCACAAACCTATGCAAAACACAGGCTAGCAGATATCAAGATTGCAAATGAACTTTTCCCTGCAAGGCTAGCTATAGATACATGTATTGTATACGTATAATATATACGTACGCTTGATAAAATGCTCTGTGTAGGAGACCGTCAGCTGATCATGAAGCAACAAACGGTTGTATTATAGTGTTTCGTTTTGAAAGATGAATGCTTTTAAAACTTCACTTCCTATAGGATGTACTCCGGCCGCGCAGCCGGTTATAGTATTCATACCTGAATCATGTACATGTACATGTACGAACGTGACCAATATACATTTCAGTTTAGCCGCTTCTGGAGGTGGACCTCGGGCGAGAAGTGGTCAGGCCAATGGTCATCATGGGGAGGGTGCGGGAGAGGGGTACCCCTCCCGCCCAGCCAGCTACATGTAGGGGAGTGATGTAAGCTCCCGCATTGGGGTCTGGGGCTGTGCCCCATTAGCCAACGCTTTTTGCATTTCAAAGACGCTACAAAACTACACTAGGATCAGTGTAATTCATAAAAAAAATTTACGAATTTATCTGTATAGTATCGCTGGTGTAAAAGTGGGGTGACAGTTGCCCCCCCCCCCTTTTTTCTACGCCACTGCAATTCGTAGTTTATATCATTCGCTTTTGTTAGTGAAGTTGTGTTTGTCAAAATGCCTTCACGTCAGCATAAAGCTAGAGCTAAACGGCGAGCGGAATACCTCCAAAAGCGAGAGGAAAATTGAAAGAGCGATCATCAGAAGAGAGCAAATCTAAAGCCCGAAAACGATATCATCGGAAGCCCGAGCCAAAACGTACCGCTGAGGAAGAACGATATCACCAGAACCCCGAGCCAAAACAAACCGCTAAGAGGGGAAAATATCACAAGAATCCCGAGCCAATACTATCTTTAGTTTAAAGCGGCAACGGTAAAATGAAAATAAAGAGGCCATGAAGAGTGCAGAACATCGGAACGATTCCATCGCTTCTGACTAGTCTCCTGCCGGCGAAAAGAATATTAATGCGATTGCAATCAAATGCTACCGTATGGGTAATGGGCTTAAAAAGATATCTACCAATAAACCCTAAAGGTATACGCTCGAATTCGACTGAGTCAGTGAGTGATACAATAAGTATTTTGGTCGGATGAAAATGTATGCTATATATGGGTATCTGCAATATAAACTTTGCGCTGCATGGTTTGGTCATAGATAGTACTATGGTTGAGCACACAAGGTCTGTCCAGTGTTTCAAATGCGGAAAATTTGGAAACATTCGTCGTTACTGTCGTACGTAGCAGATTCAATAAGGGAAACGTCAATGGGATGATTGCATGCAGGAGGCAACAGACATTCCGCACAACAGTACTAAGCCCACCAGATTTTGTCCTTGTAGCTTCAATTAGGAGTGAGGTGTCAATAATGAAAGGTAAAATAGCTGGAGTATCTACTGAAATAATGCTTGGCTGGTTCATTTGTCTCACTCTAAGTCAGGAAATAGTGTTAGGTCTAAAAGGAATAACCAGAAGACAGCCACCACAGAAGCTAAGATTAGTGACAGCCAGCGGAGAGTCACTGCCAATAGTGGACTATGTTGAAGCTCCAGTGGTGTTGGGAAACACTGAGATGAAGCACTACTTCGTTGTGGTTAAAGACCTTATATCACTCCTCTCATTCAAGGAGTTGATTTTCTACAGGATAAAGGTCTTGTTTTAGACTTCACAATGATTGTAACTCCAAGAATAGAAAGGAGTACCCAGAGCCAACAAAAGAGCCACCACATTCCATTAGAGTTAGCACCTGCTCTGGAAGCTGAGAAGCAAAGGAGATCAAAATTCTATGCTGCCCTATCGGTGGTAGATGACAATAGGGACGAAATTGAGGGGTGTACCATCCCCACATTTGATGATCATGCAAATGTTGAATTTCCGAAGTTCATAAAACCCAGCATGCTTCAACTCACAGTACAAGAGTTCAAAGATCCATTCATCACCCTTCCAACTAATGTATGGTAGACAGCCAAACCCTACCACATTTTCTTCCTTTACTGGGCATGATACGCTGCAGTATCAAGGAGCCCTTCAAGCAAAAGCTCCAGGATTTGGTAGAGGCACATATTGTGGAGAACAGCAGGAAAGCTGGACCCATGATGGGAAGGGAAATGGAAAGTGAAAAGCATGAAGTCACCCAGTTACTATGGAGATCACAGACGGTAAAAGGATCAAGTTGTACATGTAAATTGCCTACAACCTCATATCCAACCATCAGTTGAGGAAGATGTGAGCAGTGGTGCACAGCACACTCAGAGGGTTGAGCCACATCACCATGTGCAGTGGGAAGCTCCGCATGTTGAGCCCTTTGATTTTGGGAGCCCACCTCCAGTAAACCTAACCTGCCAACTATGCCTCCTCTCCCCTCCCAACATGGGATCCACAGGAACAGGAACAGCCAGGCACAATAGAATAGACCACCAGGAGGTATCCAGAGCGAAACAACAGATGTCCACCTGATAGGTTGTAGTCAAAGCTCGAGTCAATTAAGCTTTAAAACAGAGAGGGGCAAATGTAGTACATATGTATTGATTGATATTGGTGTATGTGGTAATGGGTGAGCACGTGAGCACGATGAGATTTGGATTCAGTCTAATATTACACGTCCATGGCTGAGTTAGTACTATATAAATGATATTCTGTATACCAAATTTAGATAGTAGCATATGTGATAGTGCAAAAATGTATGTTGCAACATGAGTTATGAAATTCAGTTAATATATTTTTGAAAGCAGTTATGAATTAAAAAAAACATTCTCTATGAGAAAGTTGGTGGTATATAGGATTTGAAGGCAATAATGATGTAAAAAGCAGGGAAACAAGGGCTGAATGATAAGGAAAACTGAACTGAATAGTCCTATATTTAGCCATCACACATGCTTGTGCTAAATATAGGACTATTTCATTTTTCCTTATCATTGAACCCTTGTTTCCCTGCATCTTACACCATTATTACCTTCAAATCCTATATAGCACTAACTTTCTCATAGAGAATGTTTTCACATACTTGTAATCTCAGAGGTAAAAATGCCGTAGGTGTTATGAACTACAAAGCCTGTGGTACTTTGCGAATGCTGAACTGTTTCAGTGTCATTCACGTACTTCCCTGACAGGCAAGGCTATACATTATACTTTCAAATAACTTCTTTATTGCCCCTGCACCCACTTAGACATCATCTTTAGATCACCATTGAACTCTCAGAGAACAGCAGCACAAACATTGGATAACCTCATCTTGTCAAAAGGATGCCACTACTTAAGCTTATCACAGATTCTTGCCGTGCACCAAGTCCTACTGTAGCCAAGATATTGTCTCGATCTACATATGCATGTATAGCCTTAGCTGCCTGATACCTCGTAGAGGTTATACAGGACATCTCAGAACATTATGGGGGGCTTTTGTCATGCTATGCTCCTGCACTAACAATGCTTTGAATATTTGGAGGGGAAGTTAATGTTTAATCTCCAGCACATCGTCCTTATTTAGGTGTGGTTAGCATCATTGATTAGAAGTGTGCTTTTTTCCATGAAGAGCAACTTATTTCATTTTCTGATTGTACATATGTCACTTCTTCTGTTTCAATTTTGATTATATAAAGTATGAATACCTAGTTTACTTAATGTTATCAATATCTTTGACGAAGCATATTGACAGACCTATAGATGACAATTAATATACTACATCTACATGTATAAATTTATATTTTCAGAAAGCTGGATGATTGAGCATTACTTTAGTTTGTATCCTTTTCAGTATTTCATAAATCACCACAAATTACAATCTATTCATTCTAAATTATTTGTCTTGCTAGTGTACAAAAGCATTCCCAGCAGACTTGAACAGATTGTCCTGGAGCACAGTATCCCTAGCTTGTATTCTAAACTTCAGTAATACCAAATAATTACCATGGTTGACACACAAGTTGTCTTGAATAACAGGTCCATCCTCATGGTGGCCAGGCATAGCAATCCCTAACTGTCCATGCACAGAAAATCACTGTTTTTGCAATAGCCTAATTTTAAAAACCGATTTTCGTTTCTCTTGTTCTGAGATCAACTGAGTGTCAATGATAGGACAGCGGTCTTCCACAACTGAAGACAACTGCACTGCATACAGTGTATACATGTACATGTAGATGGTACTTCTTCCCTCCTGACCTGTCTGTATCAAGTGGTCATTTATAGTTTCACTTGACTTTTTAAACTTTCTGAATGGCCTGCTAACAAGGATCCCAAGCTCTTTAACTTTTGAATCATGCTTTGCAAACAAAACCCAAAACTTGCACTAGTCCATTGTATCTTTCTAATTGCCTTGATTGGGTCGGACAAAGTGGTTCGATCTCTCCTTGTCTGTAAGATCATATCCCCTTTTCAATGCAATGTATCTTCAGGTACTTTCAAAGAAGAGGTTGATAATGAGATGTCTTTATTAAGACTTATCTTCCCTGGGCAAATCAACAAGGACAATTGCTTCTTGCTCCTCACACTGCTATCCTTCGTTCCAGCTGCTAAGCAATGCCGTTGTGTGCACCCGAAGCCTCAACGTGGCCAACAGCTGGTCTAAATGACATACACATGTACATGTTTATCAAGTTCATATATAATACTTTAGTTTGCTTAGATCTACATGTACCTGTTTCCTGAGGAAAAAATCTCTGATCCATTGCATTGACGCACAGTACAGCTCGCACCTTTCGATCGATTCATTTCGCAGTAAGACTTAGTTAACCATGCATGCGTCATAACCTTATTAATTATTCATTACTTGGGGGGGTGGGGGGTTCTTTAGACCCCAAAGCCCCCATTAATCCATCCGTGTATATATTCCGCACAGATCTGTTTGGGCAACTTATTCCACTGCATTGTGGCTCTGAATTCAAAATATTGTCTTTACATATAGGTATACATGTAACAATGCAGATGGCAACAGACGACTACTACACAATCAGCACACTGGACAAGTTTCATGAAAGGAGAGTTGTAGGTCATGGAGCATATGGAGCAGTTTATGAAGTTAGGATGAATGGAACACCTTGCATTGCTAAGAAAGTTCATGACATTTTGGTAGGCCAAAGAGGTAACGCTCAAGTTGGAAGGCATGAAATTGAAGCTGTGAGGAGCAGATTCCAAGCAGAATGTAGACTCCTTAGTAAACTAAAGCATCCTAACATTGTTCAGTTTTTGGGCATATATTGTGATAAGGATGATGATGTGCTTGTAATGGAATACATGCCCATGGATCTAGCCAAGTGCTTGGATACTTGTACAGAACAACAGTTCAACATTCCACTTCCAATAAAGCTTTCCATCCTTCAAGATGTGACCAATGGGCTGCTTCACCTTCATTCCCTAGCCCCACCCATCATCCATCGTGACCTCACTGCATCCAACATTCTCCTCACATCTGATATGAGAGCTAAGATAGCTGATCTTGGGGTGTCAAAAGTATTTGATCAAGTTCAAACCATTCAGCAGACCACAGCACCTGGCACTCCAGCCTACATGCCACCAGAAGCACTAATCCCAGAGCCCCAGTATGATGTACAGTTAGACATATTTTCATTTGGAGTGTTATGTATCTTCATAGCCAACCAGGAATTTCCTACCCCCCATGAAAAGGCACCTACCCAAATCATCCTTGAGCAGAAAAGAATACAGATTTTCAAACGACAACATTGGATTGATAAAATGGGAGTGGACCATCCTCTTCATTGTATAGTGGTCCAATGTCTCCAAGACCTTCCAGGGGCCAGACCTACCATCAGGAAACTCTGGGAGGATATGAGCTCTCTAAGCACCAAAAATAAAAAAGATTGGAACAATATTTTGGAGGTACAACACACATGTACATGTACATGTACGTGGGTAGATTTTAACATTTAAAAACCTACTATAGCATTCATATCAGGCCCATAACCATAGAGGGTGCATTTGCGCACACACTCTCTCTCTCTCTCTCTCTCACACACACACACACACACACACACACCTGCCTGACGCAAGGTCTGTTCCATCTGGTCCAATGAATATAATAACATTACTTCACAATTTGTAAATCACCATACACAGTTGAGTTTATGCTGGCCAGTATGAAACAAACTAGTATACCTTTTAATTATGCATGAGCACGTCTGTCAGCACGTGATTTTCATGCTTTCTTCAGCAAGCTGTGCTCTTTTTGATTGCATTGCCTCATCCCAATTTAGTTTCTATTATTTGAGGTATATATATACATGTACACATGCATATCCCCCGATTCAAGTGTGCATGTGTATGTATAACTCATTAGGAGCCAGGCCACTTCAAGTTCAAACCATTGGCGCATGCATGCATGGTACATGTACATGTATATAGGCTATTATGTATACCGGTCAATCCATGGGTCACTGACATGCCAAAGAGACAAGCAAAGCTGCAGCAATCTGTATGAAGGTTGATGGAGCATTTCCTGCCAGCAAAAAAAAGAGCTGTACATGTACATATGTATGAGCCTATACCAAAACTAGCACCTCAAAGCTTAACTGCTGAGCAGGAATTGTGTTCCAGTACAAGTGTTCCACATCATGCAGTGTACATGTACATGTATGTATACTAAGAACTGGAAACGACAAGGCGCAAGTAAGGGGCAGAGGGAGGGATGTAGCTGAGTCACCTGTTGATCACACGGTTGTACATCAGCTGTAGAAAAATTTGCCTAAAGTGATGGTTTATGAAAGTGCCCAATGATTTCGTTGCTGCAATTCAAGGGCTAATATTTACCAAAGGATGCTTGCTATACTAAAACACTATGTAACAGTGATCACATTTTACCTGCGTGCTTCTTCGTTTGGCAAGAATAATCTGCCCGGTTGTATACCATACAAATTAATTTGGCATCAGGCATGGAATATATAACATTAAAGTGGGTCCGTGTATAAAACCGCCAACTGATTTTTCAATTGTTCGATAAATTGAAAATTACTATTTTGACGTACTAGTTGCAAATTTTGGTCGATTTCCATATATTTCGCTAAGAGAATAATTGATTTTTGTGTGACGTTTACAATTTTAAAATTTCAAATTAAATTAGAAAATTGAAATATACAATCACGGTTTCGCGCAACTGTTGTTTGATTTATCATTTTTCATTATGGATTAATTCTTTTCTCTTTGGAATGGAACCGACTCAACCGACTCTTTGACATGGAACCCTCCCCCTCTATAACGGCCGTTATTTTGGGAACGAGTGTTCGAATGAATCTTGCTTTATAGTCCTCAGTCTGTGACTGTCGAGTCAAAATCGTACCGTTAAAGACGGAGCTGCCTGATGAAAGACCACAGAAACGCCTCTCTCTCTCTCTCGCTCTCTCTCTCTCTCTCTCTCTCTCTCTCTCTCTCTCTCTCTCTCTCTCTCTCTCTCTCTCTCTCTCTCTCTCTCTCTCTCTCTCTCTCTCTCTCTCTCTCTCTCTCTCTCTCTCTCTCTCTCTCTCTCTCTCTCTCTCTCTCTCTCTCTCTCTCTTTCTCTCTCTCTCTCTCTCAACACACACATCCACACGCGTACGGACTACACACGGCGACGCACGCAAACTCACACAGTCATGCTCAAAGAGAAATACACATACATATGTTTGGCAGACAATCGAAGGTACTTCCTCTTACGCGGAGCATTATCACAACCTTGTTTGGCAGAACATTTGCCACTGATCCTTACTTGAAACTTCATGCCGCGGGCCTGGGGGTGTTCATGTATACCATAAAGTTCAGACAGCGTTAACGTTGACACTAAAGAGAATATCTGTAGACTCCGTCGGCGGGTACCGCGGTATCACGAAATGGGAGTTCCATAATGCTATGTGACCGCATGCATTCCATTGAGCAGCACTTATTATTTTAATAGATTCAACATGTACCTAAAAATAGTGTTGGTAGTATTGCATGCAACTTTCATTATCTATAGTACAGATATCCCCATGCATTTATAAGATCAAAACCATGCGCATAATAATAAACCTAACATTGATGATCTGTGCAGTTTTTCTTCTAGCTTGCATGTGAGATGCCAATCCATATATTAATTTTATAAAAGCAGCATGCAAGCAATATCATCATTGCATAACAATCATTTGTAGTGGCATCATTAGTAAAATGCATGCACGGATCTATGTGGCACCGGCATGCAACATACTTGAAAATCGTTCTGTTAAGGTTATGTAAAGAAGTAAGGAATTTCTAAAGGAATTGCTATTGTTGTTGCAAATGTTGTGGTGAATACTTTCGAATTCAGGGAATGACATGCGAAAGTTATGATTCCGTTTTTCACACAAGTAATCTCTGTCCATCGTATCCAAACATACTCTCGCATGTGAGGTGTCCACCATATATGGCTCAAAATGGGTTGCAGCAGTTTCTGGTTCCAGAATGATGCTACTTAATGAGTCGTTTTGTGCCATATTTGTAGGAATTGCATCATGCATGAATGGTATTAATACATGCATGCTGCAGCACGGGATGGTGTTTCATTGTAATACAATAAACTCTTCTGTAGTATATACAATAAGCTAAACGTGATCCATGTCGAGATCACCACCATGTTTGCATATCAGGGAGTGATGGCCAAGGTGATCCAGTGAATGGTTAGGGCAATATACGCATGCATGTAGATCCTTCTGAGACACCAATGCCTAACTACCACTTTAAAGCAATTTGAAATTCATTGGGCTCAAGGTGGGACTGTGATCCAGGTGAGGGTATTACAGATAACCAAGCTGAAGCATGGGGTGATGATATGGAGTGTAGATGAGCATTATCAGGCATGGAGGCAGAGTTATACAGTTCCATGAACTGATGATCTGTGAGCTTGGAAGACTGAACCCTTTGCCCATGCACTGGTCTGTGATGTCAATGGCTGAGATGGTGTCAGATGTAGAAAGGATGACATCATAAAGCTGGATTGAATGATTGAGGTGCCGATCATCTGTAAATCCCTGGCCAGATGCACTCAAAGAGGCTATGTAAGCAGCTGAGGAATGATGTGACAAGGAACGAAGGCCATGTCCTTCCCTGTTGAGGATTAACTGGGCCTGTAAGCAATAGAGGTACATTCTGAAAAGCATTGGCAGACGTCATCATCATACCCCTTCAATGCTTCTGCTACCAAGGACGGAGGTGTGGATCAGGCTAAATGGACCAGTTTGCTGAAGCTGCCACAATGTCATAGAAGAAGCAAGCCCACTTGTGGGTCAACAGCTCCAACTTCCTCAAGATGAGTAAGCAGCTTACCAGCTTTTTCCCGCTTCTGAGCCACAAAATTGGCACGGAAATTGTCATCATCAATAGAGGCACCAAGGATCTCGATATTTGTCTGGAGGGAACGTGCTCAGATCACTCTTGCTAAAAAGTTCACACTTTGATGTGTTGAGGAACAGACCCAAAGGTGGTCCTTGGCTATGTAGGATGGAGATGACCTGCGTCACTGCTTGTGAGGGTCCAGCTACAACAACATCATCTATGTACCAAGAATGAAATTTTAGGCCGTTGCAGGTAGGGTCCACTCCAATGGTAGATATAATCTTCTGCAGCACCAAACAAAATAGGAGAGGACCTAGGGGATCCCCCCTACTGAACACCCATCTCTGAGGTGATGATACCCATTTGGTGGAACAGAACTGGGTGTTGCCCATAACACCAGTGAGCCCATATTAAATAATACTAATAATCATTATTTTATATAACTTTATTATTTTTACATATACCACTTATTATATACAATATGCAAGTAATCTAACTTCTCATGCTTGAGTATAGATACAGTCCTGGACAGGTATTATAGCTCTGGTGCTAGCTCTGATGAGAGTCAGGCTGAGCCTACCATACAAACTGGTGATAGCTTTGGAAAGGGACCAGCACATTCTCACTGCAAGGCGATTTGCTATTCGTCTTTCATTCTTTCAATTTTTTTCCCCTGGGCAACGGAATGTTTTGGGTCTCACCCTCTTTTGTTTTATCCCTTAGGCATGATGACTGCCTTAACTTATTGTACTAGGCATGGTTCCTGGATGATGGGGTTTTAGCTGGGACTAAGTAAGCACTGCTCACTGCACACACCAACTTGGCCCCCCTCATGAAAGCCTCTCACTCTCCCAACCTGGATATCCTTGGTGCTCATATTGGTGACTATATCTACTGTGCCAAATTAATTGCCTCCAAGTGGGTTGAGGCCTTAAAGTTGCTTTCCAAGCTTGATAATGTTGCCATCATTGACCCCCAAGTGGTTTTCAACCTACTTCATGTGTGTGGTAGTTTTTGTAGACTCCCCCCAGCATCACCCCTCTCTGTCGCATCACTGGATCAAGCATGCACCACATCAGGGGTATTGTGTGTGGTGCCGAAGGTGCCTCATCCCCGAAGAGGACCCGAGACGAGGCAGTTCAATTTTTGTTTAGGTGCCCGGTTTTTCTATGAAGAGTGTCGTGACAGCACGGGGGTGTAATTTGACACTGAATTCGGCTTCCAGGTGGAAATTTCAACCTGGAATCGCCTTGTCGTCATTTTCACCCTAAACCTTCAACATTCGTAATGCTGGTAACGTTATTCTAACAAAACAGTATAGGCTCCACAGCTCAAGCAGCAGAAGCCTGCAAGCATATGGCTTATGACTCCAAATGCAGTGAAGCTAGGGTGGGTGGGTGTCCCTATGGTAGTTGAGACCTATGGATATTGATGGAATGAGGCTAGAAACACATTTTCCTGCCTAGCTACTTGCTTGCCATTGGCTCATCTAAATCTACTAAAGAGCAGCCTTGTCTTCGAAATATTCAGCAAACTTAATCTCACCTTGACCGAGTCCATCGTGAGAGCTGTTATGGCCCTTACTCTCATAGCTGAAACTATTTTTAACCTTAGATTTTTTATTTTATACATAAAGAAGAAAAAAAACATCATAATTATAGCAGCAATACTATTATTACAAGCATACACGGGAAACACAGCAGCAGTATTATGTATTACATATCACAATAGGTCTACAGTTCAACTCTAAACCTGCTAATTAAGTTAACTGGAACATTTCTTCTGGACAGGATTGCCCTAGCTACTGACCTCACTAATGAGATATTCAACCGCCCATAATTCTCTGTCAAGACCTTTGCCTTAGGGCAGTGCAGGGAGATCGAGTGGATGGAAGCTAGTCTATAGTGAAGGTGTTCTGGGCCTCTTTGCCCCAGTTCTCATAAGATTCCACTGCCAGAGGAATACATACCCACCCTAGCTCCTGACACATTGGGTAATTGGATGAGTACTTTCGGTACTCTGCTGTGTAGGCTGCAATATCATGCAAAGTGGCAGGAGTGGGGAGGCAACAGTAACATCGAAGGTTTGTGGTTTTGTCCTTTCCCAAGCATTAACTAGCACATCATAATTACTCTGGACTCTCGAATGGCCTTGACCAACCTCCACTCTTACAGATAGATGATGACAGAACTCTGCAAAGATTTTTTGCAGGCGATTGTGTCTGATGACAACATCCCTACCATGTCTGCATGATACTGCATGATGTCCAAGAGGATCCAAAGTGATATCAGGGCAGAATGGGCACACGATTGAATAGAAGAGTTCATACCTAGCTATACCACATCACTACAATTTGGAACTCGGCTGGATCAAGTGGCAAGCCCAACCCTAACGTGGTGACAACTGAAGGCCATGAACTAGCATGAGGAGCAGAGGCAGAGAGAAGTCGTACCTTATTGGCAGGAGAGGAAGTCATCAAGATAGACTGAAGAAGATGATCATCCAACTTCTTGCACAATGCATGCTGGGAGAAAGGAGAGAACAAAACAGACTCCACTGTGATGGCCTCTGTCAGGAGCATTGAACCCACCAAAACCTGAAGAAGGCAGAGATAATATGAAGGCAGCACATGAGTGATAAGATAAAGAATGAAAGCCAAGTCCTCCAAAGCTGAGGCTAAGTTGTGTTGTTCCAAATCCATCAGGAAGCTCAGATATAAAGTTGTATGCATTGGCCTTCCTAGAAGCTTGTTCTGTCTCCTCCGTGGAAGCCCATAGCGGATATTCTCAGCAATGTGTTGTTGAACAGTACAGGCTCCTGGCTGACCACACCAATGTTGTCTCTCAGCCACCTCAGGTTGAGGTCTTTAACATTTCTGCCATCAATGGTCACCTGTTAGGGGGAGTGACAATGATATAAGGTCACACCAGCCACACTTACCTACCTCCCCCCCACTGGGGTCATAAAAGCGCTGAATCAGCTGTAATGTGGTGCTAGCTTCCATCATCTGGGATGGCTAGGAGTGGTTCTAGCTAGATCCACTAATTTACAATAACTACCACAAATGCGAGCTGCAACATGAAGGTCAGCTGCAGCCACTTCTACTAGGCAATCGCGATGTACATTCGGGTCTGGGAACGAGAGAAATGTTTGTAGGCACACTCCGTCTCGTTCGTGCCGCGGGCGTTCCCGTGGACTGTCGATTACGTCATACGGCAACTCATTCTTTAATGGGACGACTTTGACTTTGTCAAAACTCATAAACGAATAAAAGCATGTCTTCGTTCTCAGACTAACGGCAAAATTGCCCCAAACAAAGGTAAAGTTTTAACTCACAAAGTTCCGCGTAATAAAGGAAATGATCGTCTGCCAAACATATGTATCTGTATTTCTCTTTGAGCATGTGTGAGTTTGCGTCCGTTGCCGTGTGTAGTGTGTGTGTGTGTGTGTGTGTGTGAGAGAGAGAGAGAGAGAGAGTGAGAGAGAGAGATAGAGAGAGAGAGAGAGAGAGAGAGGGAGGGAGAGAGAGAGAGAGAGAGAGAGAGAGAGAGAGAGAGAGAGAGAGAGAGAGAGAGAGAGAGAGAGAGAGAGAGAGAGAGAGAGAGAGAGAGGGCGTTTCTGTGGTCTTTCATCAGGCAGCTCCGTCTTTAACGGTACGATTTTGACTCGACAGTCACAGACTGAGGACTATACAGTGGAAACCATCACACTTGCTCCTATAATTTTTTTGTACTCTTATTTTGTTCACTTGAATATATTTCAATAACAATGAGCTCAAATGGAAATTTGACAAAGCAGGTATAGTTTATAACTATTTTTCAATATATACTGAAAGTTAAAAAGCATCACGTGACTATTTACTTTAGTTATTAATACTTGTTGTGACCCCAATACAAAAGAAATTGTAAGCATAGTTCCTCCTCCTGTAGGCAATAGATCTTAACCATAATTGCAATATATCTAAAGAACAAGCATTAGCAACCTTTGGCCGCGTCGGTTTTTAAGTCCGGTAAATAGTTACGGTATTATCGAGCTAGATATGCGTGTTTAGCTCGTAAAAGCTTAGCGATGCTATTTCGTAGCACGCTCTCACTGGACTGCTATATTTCGTTTCCGAGTCGTCGCATGTTAGATCTATCGCGAAATTGTACTTGGGAGGCAATAGACCCTTCTTTGCCGTTAAAAAAGTGCCATCAGAGCTGAGTACCTGAAAACATCCGCCATATCGCGATGAATTGCATTTGAAACGTCATTATTGCGTCATTTTGTATCATGAATATATTTATAATGTGACGTATCGGCAGAGATGATACGAAATCTGAAGCTAGTTGGGCGTAGCCCGACCTTCCGCCAATACGCGAAGGTCGGGCTAATCTGAAGCATCAAATTGGGCAGGTTACAAGAAACGTCAAAGAACAAGAGGCAACTTTAAAGCTGGAAGCGAAGCGGACCCAATTAGCTATTTCGAAGCTGCCATCAAGGATTGGAAGCTTTGGGTGATAGAACGATACCTTTGCGAATGTCTTGATGGCCCATAAAGCTTTCCAATTTGATGCTACTGATTTACTAGACGTTCGCCGTGAGTGGCTGCAATCGTTAGGTTAAGAACGGTTTTCACAATCCTCATTGAGTCAATGACAGCACTTGTTATTTCTGCCGATACGTCACATTATAAATATATTCATGACACATAATGACGCAATAATGACGCTTCAAATGCAATTCATCGCGATATGGCGGATGTTTTCAGGTACTCAGCTCTGATGGCATTTTTTTAACGGCAAAGAAGGGTCTATTGCCTCCCAAGTACGATTTCGCGATAGATCTAACATGTGACGACTCGGAAACGAAATATAGCAGTCCAGTGAGAGCGTACTACGAAATAGCATCGCTAAACTTTTACGAGCTAAAAACGCATATCTAGCTCGATAATACCGTAACTATTTACCGGACTTAAAAACCGACGCGGTCAAAGGTTCCTAATGCTTGTTCTTTAGATATATTGCAAATATGGTTAAGATCTATTGCCTACAGGAGGAGGAATTATGCTTACAATTTCTTTTGTACTGGGGTCACAACAAGTATTGATAACTAAAGTAAATAGTCACGTGATGCTTTTTAACTTTCAGTATATATTGAAAAATAGTTATACACTATACCTGCGTTGTCAGATTTCCATTTGAGCTCATTGTTATTGAAATATATTCAAGTGAACAAAATAACAGTACAAAAAAATTATAGGAGCAAGTGTGATGGTTTCCACTGTAAAGCAAGATTCATTCGAACACTCGTTCCCAAAATAACGGCCGTTATAGAGGGGGAGGGTTCCATGTCAAAGAGTCGGTTGAGTCGGTTCCATTCCAAAGAGAAAAGAATTAATCCATAATGAAAAATGATAAATCAAACAACAGTTGCGCGAAACCGTGATTGAATATTTCAATTTTCTAATTTAATTTGAAATTTTAAAATTGTAAACGTCACACAAAAATCAATTATTCTCTTAGCGAAATATATGGAAATCGACCAAAATTTGCAACTAGTACGTCAAAATAGTAATTTTCAATTTATCGAACAATTGAAAAATTGGTTGGCGGTTTTATACACGGACCAAAGTGAATGGCATTGTTAGACTGTCATTATGAATCAAATGCTGTATACTCCTATCTTCATTATTTTTAATTGCACCTTTGTATCGTTAACAGTTAGCTAGAGTTGTTTTGCTTCATATGAACTGGCCATAATGGTCCAGGTACATGTAAGTTGGGATTTGCACCCTGCTAAATGTCTGGCTACAGGCCTGTGTATTTAAAAGTCAGATCTGCATGTAGCAAAGGAATTCAGTTAAAAGCACATATAACACATTCATTCTTCATGTCGGCATAATAATTCTCCCTTTGCCTATATCTCTTGAGGTTTGTTTTTTTTGCTGCCGTGTTTGTCAAATTTTCATTAGTGGTTGAAACAGTGAATAACCTCTTGATAATTGCTCAATTGAAGGATGTATCAAAGTTAATTTTAACTCCTTAGATATTGTAAAAAATCATAACATAGCAGGAAGGTTTGGTACTACAACAGTTTTGTGTACTTTATGCTTAAAAGTCTAAATCCTGCATGTCAACATCGGGGATATAGAAGTACTGTAGTTTTTTTTTTACTAACTTGAAATGATTCTAATTGTTATTTAGCGGTTTAAACTTCTGTCATATGTAACATAACTGACAGATTAAATGTGGTGCAGCTTCTTATTATCAATATTCATGACATTTTTGATGCAGGAAACTATACATCAAGGGGGTTGGTTTTACATGCTGCACATGGATACAAGTGAGCTTAATTACAAACATCCTAATGTGAAGAGATTTGGTCATTCTTGCTGAATCACAAACCCCACGGGGATTGGGTCTTATAATTTTGGATCAAAACTAGATGTACAGTAGGGCAGTACATTTACAATACAATGTATGTAGATACTTGTATATGTACATCTAAATGTATATGTACATCTACATGGTGTACAACATGTAGTATGAAAATAAGTACCATTTGGAAGATTGTCAAAGGTAAATGTACAAAACTTTTTTTAAATTATACATGTACATGTACCTGCACTCTTATCCACCTACATGTACATGTAGTAGAGAATGTCTGAGAGAAAGACATATTCAGTGCCTTATTATATTTATTTTAATTTGCACTACATGTAACTCTGTGATTGTACAAGCAAGTGCAATTGAGCTTAGAGTCTTACAGTTGTATAATTTTTTTTAATCATGTGCCTTTGATGTTCAATTTATGCACTACTGAAGATTAAAAATTTAAATATGTTAATGTGTCATGATGTACATGTACATGTAGTTCTCTTTTGACCAACAATACTAAGAAAGGCAAAGCCCCTACCCGACATTGTATTCATGTGTTCCATGTGGTCATCTTTTGAAGCAAATGAACATTTGTATGATATAATCCAGACACCATGTACATGTACTATTATTTATGTTATCCTCCCTTGTAGCTGATAAAGGAAAATGAAGAGCTTAAGGCACAAAGGAGGGAACTTGAAGTGGAGAATGTGTTGAGAAATAAGGTGCATACATGTACTACAGTACACTAATACATATGCCATATTATTTTATGTAGTGTTTTTAAATATTGGTTTTTATGGCAAATTTATATTAACATGTACATGTAAATGTCACTGTACAAAAGGCTGAAAGGGAAAAGGAAAAAGCAGTATGGGAGGCTGAACTGAAGAAGAAAGATGAAGACTGTGATAGGCTGAGGCATGAATGGGAAGAATTACTGAATAGATGCAAAGACCAGAATGCTGAATTAGTAAAGCAAACAGAAGTGAAAGTGATTGAATGTAATAAGCAGCTGCAAGAAATTACCAGTTTGCGAGACCAGGTAGTGATGTTGACATGTGTACATGTGTACACTATACACCCTGTATATGGGCTCATTTCAGTAAGTACTAACAAATGACTTATTATGTACATGTAGGACTGCATGTACATGTATACCCATGTGCTTGGACAATAATGTATTTTTAGATAGTTTTGTGCATCATGAACTGTACAGCCAGGTGTATATCAGAAGACAGTTTTTGCCTTTCAGTCATTTAAAGGGACTAGCTGTACATGTACATGTACATGTAGTTACATTTAATGGTAGAGAAATTTAGTTCATGATAAGTTTAAGCCCTATTGAGATGTCTAACTAGTGAACCTACTATTATGCTCCGCATGTTTTTATTTTTACTGCACAGAGTGTAATAGATTGCTCTACTAGTGCAGTTCATTGTACATGTACATGTACGTATTGTATACTGTGCAAATGGATTTTGTTACATCTATATCAGCCCAATCCTAGAAGTACATTTACTACATAGTGACTGTACCGCTAAATGTAATAGAAATACCTAGGTCCTATAAACAGCTGCACAGCAAAACCTTCTCCTGTAACCCAACGTGTACAATTGTACTCCAGAATAATGCACAGGGCACTATTGATAGATCTTAAATGGCAATCTGAATGTAACATTGTTGTACAATGCAGTACTGTGGTAACTTGTACTGATGATGTTTTTTTCTACTTGGGTAATGCATGTAAATCATGCATACATAGGATCATCTCGCAGAGTTAGAAGAATGCAAACATCATGCTGAGCAAGAGCTGAGAAGTCTTCAGGCCAGGACAGCTGCACAAGACAGCTTAAACAACCATGTCTTGGCTGCCTCAGATGAACTGTCTGTGCAAGTTCAAACTGTGAAGGTACATTTAAAGAGCTGCGGCAGGGTGGGATGAATTATGGGGCCTGCATGAATCAAGTGTGCATTTGATTAATTCAATGCTCCAGTGTATATAGTTGGAGAGCTTTATTGTTTCTGATTCTGAAACTATACTGTACGTGGCACTATAACACTTTAGCTACATGCATATGTATGGTACATCACATGTGTACATTTGTTCTTCTTCTAAATATGTATGGGGGTGGGGGGGGGGGGGCAGGGTGGCATTTGTATACTGATTAAATGCTGGTGCAATATACATGTATAATTCTTAGAATGAAAAGGAGGCACTTGAAAAAGAACAAGTGGTGCACTTGGCAAAAATAAAAAGTTTAAACAAAGAATGCATTCAAATGATATTTTTAATATTCAGGTACAACATGAAGTCATTCAGGTTGCTCTGAAAGGGTTGGACACAGAGCATGCATTAGTAGAGAAGGAACTCAAGCAAGAGATGTCATCAGTTGTACATGCACTTCAGAAGAAGAAATTGCTGGAAAACTATAAAAAGGTTTGTGTGGAGCTTGCTGATGCCACCGAAAAGAACAAAAGCTTGGAAGAACACATTGGAGTACTTCAAACACAGGTATTACATGTATTTCGTACCAGTCCCAAAAGGGTCCCGGATGGCCCATTTCTCCCGGAATTCAAATGCGGATCCGTTCTAGTTGGGCATGTCCTGACTTTAGCGTGGCGCGTGCCACGCTAAAGTCAGGACAAACCAACTAAAAAGTTGGCAACTATGCATTACTTTATTATTTCTGATTCTGCAACTGAACCTTTAACTTAATGCACATCTAGTACAGTACATGGATGAGGAAGAGGGGCTGCAAGGAAAGGGGGCTGCTGGGGTTAATGTACGGCTATGAAAAGGAGGCACTGGGGAAAAAAACATTGTGCACTTGTCAAAAATTAACATAGATATAGAAAGTTTAGGCAACCTTTGGGCTAAGATAAAGCAAAGGGAAATGTATACATTTATCCAACCCTTGTTAGTGGCTGCTACAATGTAAACAAATTATGTAAAGTACATGCATGAAAACTACATCCTGTCCTATCACAACCTGAATGACACTTACAATGTATATGTCCACCTGATCACAATATCAAGAATGCACTTCAAAAATGTATATCCAAGAAGTTATATTTTCATGGTATTCTATTTAATGTGGATGGCTATAAATGGCTTTTGTTGCAGTGTCCATTTCCTTGTCTGTGAGAATGTAAGTTATGTCTTTGGATCTAATTAAAAGGCCACAATATGAATACTAAACATCAGCTGGATCAGGATAGGAGAAAGACTTGCTTAGTCCATGAGCATGGAGGAAGCTGTTATACCATTTTAAAAGTTGATCCCCCTAATTCATTTGTGACATCATCGGAAAAGGTACATTGGTCTGGTGTCTGAGATATCCATGATGCAATGGCAGTGCAGCTGTTCCAATGACACCTGATCACTTATTGGGAGAGTGAAGCAAATTTGTCTATAATGACCCCATAGCTATAAATGCATTTCAGGGAAATTGGAGTCAGTCATGCAGAAACTTGCTAACACTTGGTAGGATTGTCCCTATACACGTGTTCTCACAAGTGCAACTCACATGACACACCTGTACAACATGCACACAAGCGCACAACACACAAGCACATCTGTATGGTTCCAGTGCAAAATACCAGTTCTGGTATGCTACATGTACAGTACATGTGCATGTTTCTGGCTCAATATTGGCTTAACAGGTTACTACATGTACATGTTCTGGCTCCATATTGGCTTAACAGGTTATTACATGTACATGTATTTAGCACACTGAAGACCTTGTGTGCCATCTTATTTTGGCCTCTTCACTTACTCTTCATGCACTTATTCATTAGATAAATGTTTGATTCTTAGAGTGTAATATTACTTGCTCGCGGGAAAACAATAAACGTGTAAATGTAGGCTCCTACAACATGTGATGCATAGAGAATTGTTCTTGTACATGAGTATCTCTTTAAAATGTGTTAGTAGAATTGAAGTAGCAGCTGAGCTTGAAATACTGGGTGTTCCTCAATCAAGGAAAATTGTTTATAAATTAACCACAAGCAGTTAATTATAAAAAGTTCTAAAGAAGACATGCCTGGTGAAATTTTTTAAATATAATCTTTAATGATTAATAAAAGTCTCAAGACCATATTCAATTAATGCTAATAAAGTAGGGTGGGTGGTTAGTTAAAAGCTGCAAATTGTATTTAATTAACTACTTCCGTTTAGAAGTTATTCAAAATTGAAATCTTGATTTTTTTAATTTTCACAATGTAATTGATTTAGGGGCTATTGTATCTTGATTTAATGGTTTGAATTTATTAATAAATTCGGCAAGTTATTCATAAAAAATGTTAGAGCTTTGGATGCCACTAAAATGATGTGTTTTTGATTAGATGTTATTGCAAAGTATTGATTCGTTTTTGCTAATTTTAATTTATTTGATTTGATTTAATTTTAAAATAAATAAATTATCTCAGCTTGCTTTCTGATTGGCCACAAGACAAAATTGCCCAAAGTCCATAGCCACCGCAGCTTTATATGGGAGGCTTAACCTGACCCTTGTTAGGGCAAATGTCAGGGCAATCCTTAACAGGATTCCAAGACCATTAATTAAACATAATTGATAGATTATTAATAATGTTGTGTATGTTCATTTATCAATATCATGTACAAGAAATCATTTTTTAAGTTTGTTTCCATCTAAATTTAAGTTAGAGCATTTAGCAACAATTATTGGTTAATTATCTGTGGTCAATTAATAAACATTTTTCCTTGATTGAGGAACACCCTGTACATGTAAATGTACATCATGAAGCTTGCATCTATATACTTGTGTACAGTTGAAAAATGGCTGTGAAAAATGCTTAGAGCAGTCTGTGGGTTTATTATTCACCGGTATGATTACTTTTACTTCACATACAGGTAGATGTGTACAAAAGTGATTTTGACAATGAAAGATCAGATCGTGAGCGTATGGCTCATGAAATTGAAAAAAATATGTTAGCAACTGCCAATGCAACAAGGCAAGGAAAAGGTAATGTTGTAGTTGTATCCTACAAGTCTGAGGATGAGGACATTAAGCAAAAACAGTTGGACTCATTGCAGGAAGTGTATGATGTGGCACAATGGAAGATAAGTGATCTTGAAAAAGAAATATCTGATTTGAAAGAACAAATTCAGACATTTATTCGCAAAGAAGGAGCTTCAAAGCGATCTCTTGAAGAAGCCATAGCTACAAGCTCCAAGCTGAATGAAGAAGTTATGGTTCTCACCCAGCAGGTGAAGCAGTACAAGAAGCAAGCTGACAACTTGAGATCACAAGTGGAAAAATATGAACAGGTAATCAAAAGCCGTGTTGAGCAGGTACTTCTGTACATTTATTACAATGTATCCCTAACATGCATGTACATGTACATGTACTGCTGATGTAAAAAATTATGAAATCAGTAACCCTTTGCAAATGTTACATGTTCCGATTGACATCCATAACATGGCATGCAAATTTTGATCTTGTAGGGAATGTGAAGGATTTTTTTAATGCTTATAGTAATCTATTTGGTAATATAATTTATCACCTGTCTTACATGTGTATTACCTTTGATGAGAGTTGCAGCCACGAAAACTAAGACTACTTTCCCAATACATGTTCATGTGTGTCCTCTATGGTGCAAAATACAAATGTAGGCCAACTTGCCAGCTAAGGGTTATGGCAGAGCTGTATTTAGTAATTAAAACAACCACTTAAACCGGTTTTTATTTTGAACATCAACTGTTTAACTATTCAAAAAATGCCTTTTGAAATCCAATCTATCTTCTTCATGTAATCATATTTTCAAATTGATGCCTCAGTCTCATCATTCATCCTCTTCCTTGAATACGCTGTGACAGTTGCTTAAATTTACAAGCACCTGTTACATCATCAACATGGCCAGATCTATTTGCCATTCACTCAGATACATATACATGTCCTTTGTATTCGGCAAGGTTAGGAGTGCAATATGCTGCTTTTTTATATACCACCAGGTTCCAATGAATCAGTGTAATGAGAAAGTGGTTTCATGAAAACATGTACATTTACATGTATTTTTACATGTCAGCTTACATGTATTTTTTTAGCAGGCTGAACCTGCATGTCTTGTCCCACAATCACAAGCTGGAGAAACAGATGCCAACTACCACCACCAAATGAAGCGAAGTGCACAACAAGCCTACCAGATGCATCAGGTCAGACAACCACACCATGAGGATGCATATGCACACCACCTGATGGGAGAGGTGACCCCTGCAGCTGGATTCCCACTAAGAGCAAGTTCATCTGATAACTCATACCCACACAGCTATGCTAATCAGCCTGCACGAGGATTTGCCCCCACACCTGGGCTGCAAGGTCTGGTCCCTTCTCCTCCCCCACTGCACCACTCCAAGCAGGGAGCACTACTTGATGAGGATGACGACCTTCCACCTCCAATATTAACCCCTTTTCAACAAGTGCCCAACAGCCAGAATCGATCACCTATAAGGGTACGGGCTGCATCTGAACAGCCTCTCAATGCCCCATACCAGCATTATCACCAGCCGCAGTCCCAGCCACCAGTGAGATACCCACACATCACTATACCCCCTGGTCCACAGAGGTACGACGATCCTCATTACCAGCAGGAGTGGCAGCACGCTGCAGATGCACAGGGATATGCCCAACCTCGGGTTGGATTGGGTGCACCTCAGCCTCATTGGCCAGTTCAAAATAGTCCTCATGTGATGCCAGGTGGTAACAATCCACACCTAGTTCAGGACGTGGGACTAGCCAAAGGGATAGGTAGCGATATTTCCAGTGCCATGGTCAAGCTTCAGGCTGGTGAGGACACAAATGGTTCATCATCAGGGGAGGCCCCTCCTGACTCAAACCTTGTGTGCCTTGTCTGTCGAAATGCCTTCAGGAAGGGAGAGAATAAAGAATATAGGCGTCATGTAGAGACTTGTGGCAAACAGTATTCATAGTTGTATGAACTGTTGTGAATGCATACATTGTATGAATTTTACAGGGGAAATTGGAAGATTATGTGACCATTAAACTAACCCTTGGGGAGTATAATAGTTGTATGAACGTGTTGTTTTGTGTTTTGGAAGTTGACAATGCAGATTCATAAATACGTGTACATCAGTTGTACATGATCTGTATTGTAAGGTGACCTTACAAATAAGATGCAACAAGTAACATGCATGTTTGGAGTGAGCTACATGTACATGTATTAGCTAGGGTAAATACAGTGTATGGAAACACACAGAGTGTACAATGTGTGCACGGATACCTGGTACAGACCCCTGCTAAGGTCTGATAACATACATGAAGGGTATTGGTCTCCTCAAGGCCCCCCCCCCCCCCACACACACACACATACTAACCAACTGAATGCATTCTTCCCTTCACAAGTGTCAGCAACATATATACATACACATATAAGATTATTGCATGTACACTGAAATTTGAGCCACACATACATGTACACACACATAACAATGTCCACAAATGCATTATGTGGGCTTCATTGGTACCTCTGGACATGTGACCGAAACTTTTGGATTTCTCCCTTCTTGAAGACCTCCCTGCATTCTGGACACTCAAGGTTTGGGTCATCAGGCACATGCAAGGTAGAGTCAGCCATTGAAGAATCATTAGATATTCTCATCTTCTTAGCACCTGCATCCTCACACTTAGGTGTACACAGATTTCTGTGATCAGGAGAAGGCATTATGATGGATGGGGGAAGGTCATCATAGCCAGTTTGTTCTAGCTGGGAGTAAGGATATCAGTGGTGTATGTGTACATGTTAATCATTAACTTCAAAGTACATTGAAAATACCATGTAAATATATAGGGTGTTCCAAAATCATAGATTTTTTTTAATTAATGGTTTGTTCTAATAATGTGAGATGATGTAAACAAATTAAATCAATTAAAATTAAAATTTTAGTACTGACATATCAAGATCACAGCTAGAACTACGCCTGCTTACACTACGAGCTCGGATGGGAGGGATGGGTGTTAACGACCCTGTTGAAGCAGCAAGAACAGCCTTTATTTCTTCCAGAGCAATCACTGATCATGATGTAATTGTTACAGCAATAAAAGGCAAGGGAGATTTCTCAGTATACGATCATTTGCAACAGATGACACAGGCAAAGGAAGAGATGAAGCATGAGATTACAGGATTTCAAGACGATAGGCTATATTTGATACTGACATCTCTGAGTGAAGGGAAGAAGCGAGCAATTCAAAGAGTAGTAAAGGGCAAGACATCCACCTGGCTGACTGTACTACCAGTATTCCACTACCACTTTTACCTCTCACCATCAGAATTTCGTGATGATTTGGCTATTAGATATCACCAACCACTAACGTAATTGCCTGCTGACTGTGATGGCTGTGGTGGAGAGTTTACCCCTCAGCATGCTTTGGATTGCAGAAAAGGCCGCTTCATCATCCAATGGCACAATGAGGTGAGAGATGCCTTGGGTGAACTTGCATCCATTGCATTTAGGGATGTGATAAGAGAACCAATTGTGACAGATGCTGATCCTGTAAGAGGACTACCTGCCTTGGTAGCTGATCTTGGTGTGAGAGGATTGTGGGCTGCCCAGACTGAGGCATTACTTGATATTCGTGTCATGGACACTGACGCCCAGTTATATACCAGCCGCACTGTTGATTCTGCAGCTGAAAATGAGAAGAAAAAGAAATACCTGGATGCTGTTGAGGCTAGACATGCATCTTTCACCCCTTTTGTCACCTCAATTGATGGTGTCCTAGCTCGTGAAGCTAACTCTGTCACAAAGCTTTTAGCAACAAAAATAGCATTAAAGTGGGAAAAACCACTAAGTGAAGTGACTGGATGGGTAAGGGCGACGTTGGCATTTGCTATACTAAGAGCCACAAATCTGTGCATAAGAGGAAGCAGAGTGAAATGAGAAGTGCAGTGCACAAGGATGATGGGGCTGGACTACCCACATCAGCTTATGAATAGAATTTGTATGTTATTTATTCCTTTGTATTTTATGCTTATCCTGTATTTATATTTATGTTTCCTTTTGAAAAATATTATTATGGTTTTAATGATAGTACCATGTTCAATAAAATATAATTATAAACAAAAAATAGTTCTTTGATTTTATTTTTATTTATTTTGTTTACATCAAAATTTAAGCCCGCATTATCATTTAGCAACAATTATTAGTTAATTAACTGTGGTCAATTTATAAATGATTTTCCTTGATTGAGGAACACCCTGTACATGTAAATGCACATCATGAAGCATACATCTATATACATGTGTACAGTTGAAAATTGGTTGTAAACGATGCTTAGAGCAGTCAGTGGGGATGGTCTTCACCGGTAAGATAAATTTTACTTCACTTACAGTTAGATGTGTACAAAAGTGATTTTGAGAATGAAAGATCAGATTGTGAGTGTATGGCTGATGAGATTGCTAATAAAAAGTCAGCAACTGCCAATGCAACAAGGCAAAGAAAAAGTTTGTATCTGACAAGAAGAATGAGGATGAGGACATTAAGCAAAAACAGTTTGACTCATTAAAGGAAGTCTATGATGTGGCACAACGGAAGATAAGTGATCATGAAAAAGAAATATCTGATTTGAAAGAACAAATTCAGACGAGAAGAAGCTTCAAAGCGATCTCTTGATAAAGCCACAGCTACAAGCTCCAAGCTGAATGAAGAAGTTATGGTTCTCACCCAGCAGGTGAAGCAGTACAAGAAGCAAGCTGACAACTTGAGATCACAAGTGGAGAAATATGAACTGATGAATAAAAGCCGTGTTGAGCAGGTACATGTGTACATTTATTACAGTGCATCCCTAACAATTGGATGTACTATGTAAGGGCTATTGATTTTACTCTAAATCAATAGCCCTTTACATTACATGTTCTGGTTGACATTCCTAGCATGACATGCAAATTTTGATCTTGTAGGAAAGGTGAGGGTTTTTTTTGCGAATATAACTTATCACCAGTGTTACATGTGTGTCACCTTCGATGATAGTCACAGCCATGAAAACTTCCAATACTGTACATGTCACTTCAATGCAAATTACAAAATATTGGCCAACTTGCCAGCTAAGAGTTGTAGCAGAGCTGTGTTTAGTAATTAAAACAACCACTAAAACCGGTTTTCATTTTGAACATCAACTATTGTGATTTATTTATACAAAAACTGCCTCAACCGGATGTTTTTAACACCCAACCTATTTTGTTGATGTAATCATATTTTCAAATCATGCTCTTACTTGAATAGGCTGTCACAGTTGCTTAAATTTACAATCACCTGTTACATCATCAACATGGCCAGATATGGCTAAGCATGTGAAGCAGTCTTAGGCATGCAGCTTGTTTGCCATGCACTCAGCAGTTCTGTCCTCCATGAGGTACTTGTCCTTTGTATTCAGCAGGGTTAGGGGTGCAACATGCATGCTTTTGTTCAGGTTCCAATGAATCAGTGTAATTGAAAAGTGGTTTCATGAAAACATATACATGTATTGTATTTTTACCAGTCAGTACATGTATAATTAATTGTACACCTATTTTCCTTTTTTTTTTGCTTACAGGCTGAAGCTGCATGTTTTGACCCACAACCAGATGCCAACGACCAAATGAAGCAAAGTTCACAGCAAGCCTACCAGATGCATCGGGTCAGACAACAGACATGCCTGATGGAAGAGGCGACCCCTGCAGCTGGACCCACACTAAGATCAAGTTCATCTGATAACCCATACCCGCAAGGCTATGCTTATCAGCCTGCACCAGGATTTGCCCCCACACCTAGACAAGGTCTGGTCCCCTCTCCTCCCCCACCACACCACCCCAAGCAGCGAGCACTACATTATGAGGATGATGATCTTCCACCTCCAATATTAACCCCTTTTCAACAAGTGCCCCCCTCCCAGACTCGACTACCTGTAGAGGTACGGGCTGCATCTGGACAGCCTCTCAATGCCCCATACCAGCATTATCACCAGCCCCAGTCCCAGCCACCAGTGAGATACCCACACAGCACTATGCCCCCTGGTCCACAGAGGTACGACGATCCTCATTACCAGCAGGAGTGGCAGCATGCTGCAGATGCACAGGGATATGCCCAACCTCGGGTTGGATTGGGTGCACCTCAGCCTCATTGGCCAGTTCAAAATAGTCCTCATGTGATGCCAGGTGTTAACGATCCACAACCTAGTTCAGGACGTGGAACTAGCCAAAGGGATAGGTAGCGATATTTCCAGTGCCATGGTCAAGCTTCAGGCTAGTAAGGACACAAATGGTTTATCATCAGGGGAGGCCCCTCCTGACCCAAACCTTGTGTGCCCTGTCTGTCGATATGCCTTCAGGAAGGGAGAGATTCAAAAATATATACATCATATGGAGACATGTGGCAAACAATGTTCATAGTTGTATGAACTATTTGATTTTGTCAGTGTTATTAATGTATATGAATTTGACAGTGGAAATTGGAAGTGTGTCCCTCAAATTATGAAATCATGTGACAATTTCCAGCAAACGAACCCTTGGGGGAAGTTATGTGTGCAATAGTTGTATGAACTGTTTTGTTTTGTGTTTTGGAAGTTGACAATGCAGATTCATAAATACAATGTACATCTGTTGTCCATGATTGATCTGTATTGTAAGGTGACCTCACAAAGAAGATGCAATAAGGAACATGCATGTTTGGAGCAAGCTACATGTATTAGGGTAAATATGGAAAAACACAGAGTGGACAATGTGTGCATAGATACCTGCAGGTACATGTACAGACCCCTGCTAAGGTCTGATAACATACATGAAGGCTATTGGTCACCTCAATGAGACCAACTGAATTCATTCTTCCCTTCACAAGTGTCAGCAAGATACAGACACATTTAAGATTATTGCATGAACAATGTACACCAAAATTTGAGCCACACACACACATAACAATGTCCACAAATGCATGTAAGCTTCACTGGCACTTCTGGACATGTATGGATTTCTCCCTTCTGGAAGGCTTCCCTGCATATTGGACACTTAACGTTTGGGTCATCAAGGTAGAGTCAGCCATTGAAGAATCATTAGATATTCGGCTCATCTTCTTAACACTTCCATTCTCACACTTCGGTGTACATAGATTTCTGTGCTCAGGAGAAGGCATTATGATGGATGGGGGAAGGTCATCATAGCCAGTTTGTTCATGCTGGGAGTATGGATATCAGTGGTGTATGTGCACATGTTAATAATTAACTTCAAAGTACATTGAAACACATGTAAATGTATAGGGTGTTACAAAATCATTCGAATTTTTTAATTAACGGTTTGTTCTAATAATGTGTAAACAAATTAAATATCCATTTAACCAATTAAAATGAACAGCTTATATAGCTTACAGCTCCCTTTTAATTTTCAACTGGCCTACTTTATTCATAAATTGAAATCACTAGCTAAATCCAACTAATTTATCAATATGAAAATGATTATCTACTGCTTTAGCATTACCTTCACAACCACTGACCTGTGAAATGTAAACATCAGAATAAGTTCACAAAAATTAGTGAAATATTATGGTAAATTGTTTATAAATTTACCTTCATCATTCCATAATCATTTTCACATTGATAAATGTTGCATACATTAACATATTATATATACATATATATAGGTCGGTTTAATGGTGGATGAAATATTTATTGTTTAATTAATTTTATTATTGGCACTACTTATTGTGAACTTGTTCTGATGTTTACATTTCATGGATCAGTGGTTGTCAAGGTGATGCTAAAGCATTACATGATCATTTCAATATTTTGGGGTTGGAGGTGCAATGAAATGACAGCAACTGCAATGGCTGCAAAGCACTGTGAAATGTAAATTAAATGTATCTTTCTGGCAGGTACTGATTTTACAGTAGGTGCTGAATTCATGAATCAGCATGTTTTTCCACAAACAATGGTCAGCTTTGCTGCCTCCAGTTCATGGACCAGGTCTTCTGTTCTGGTGGTCAACATTGCATTCTCCTCCTTCTGTGCTTGAACTTTTCTCTCAAGACTTTCAACCCTTTCCATTGCCCTCTCCCTGTCTTGCCTTTCTTGTCCAAAGTCATCCTTGAATGTGTTGCATATTGAAAACAAAGCACAGAAAAGCTACACAAAGCTCCATGTACACCTGCACTATTCAAATTAAGTGTGTGCAATTCCTTATACAAGTATGTACATGCAATGGCCAGGTCTGATCCAACAAGTTAATGAAACTTTATGTAATACCCCTTCCCCCCCTCCCCACACACACATACACAGTTACATAAATTATCTTGTGCTATTATGGAAAAGTTTAAATACAGAAATATTAATCAATGATAACTGTGACGGGAAATCGATTAATTGTTGGTATAATTAAGTAGGGACTGCTGCAAATTTGGTTGGAAATGTAAATGTAGCCTAGCAACAATTAGAAGGCATCACTTTACATGGTTTCCTACAGTAGGTGGAGAGAAGAGGGACTTACATGTATACAGCCACAATTAGAACTGGCCATGACTGGGAAGGAGGGACCATAGAACACAGGGAGGGGCAGAGGAGCTACATCATGTACATAAAGCACTACTATGGGGAAAGAGGGAGGGGAGAGGGCCATGAGTCACAAGGCCCATGAAACACAGAGAGGGACAATGAAATGTGGTGAGGGGTGCACATGGTTGTGTGGTGAGGGTGCACATGGGGGTGTGGTGAGGGGTGCACATGGGGGTGTGGTGAGGGGTGCACATGGGGGTGTGATGAGGGCTGCACATGGGGTGTGGTGAGTGTGCACATGGGGGTGGGTCCCAGCTCCCTTAACAAGTATAGACATGCATGTGGGTACGAGCTTTTTGTGGTCACTGTAAAAAAGTGATAATAGATGTTATGATGCGAATGTATGTCCACCATACATGTACATGTACATGCACATGGAAACCGTTACATGCAAACATATTGCACCTAGCAATGTAAAGCAATGCAATTAAAATATACATGCAATTTCACTGTGTCAAAAAATGTGATAAAGGTTCTTCATGTAAATGTAAATGTACATGTACAAGATATAAAAAACATTCTCTCTGAGAAAGTTAGTGGTATATAGGATTTGAAGGCAATGGTGGTGTAAAAAGGAAGGGAACAAGGGATTCAGTGGAGATATACAATAATTATTCCTATATTTAGCAACATGATTGTAATGACGTTCTATATACAGTGCTAAATATAGGAATAATTATTGTATATCTCCACTGAATCCCTTGTTCCCTTCCTTTTTACACCACCATTGCCTTCAAATCCTATATACCACTAACTTTCTCAGAGAGACGGTTTTTTATATCTTGTTTCATTCATTTTTTTTAATAAGTGACTACTAGTACATAGGTGTACATGTAGTACAATGTAGACGATCGTACGAAAAAATCCAGCCTTTATTGTAATTCCCATTTTAATTTATTGCCTAGCAACACAATTGTTACATTTGCAGCTGTTCCATTAGTTAGAAACTCGCGCGCCAAGCTTTCCCTTGCAGAAGCTCGTTTCTCGTCTGAGTTCTGTTCATAACGCCACCTCTTAGAAGTTCGCACCGCAACAGAATCCTTTTCCTGTCGCCACCTCTTAGAAACTCGGTTCGACTCCAGATTTGCTCTGTACATGTCACGAGCAGACGCCCGCCTTTGTTCAGCATCAGCATCGTACCGAACTCGGGAGGACTCTAACTCATAGCCTCGATTTAGGAGGTATTCCTCTCTTCGCTTAGTTTTCCTCTTTCGTAGCCGTAAAGGCAATTTGACAAAAACAACTTCGCTAGAAACTCCCACCTGTTCCAATGATACCACGATACATTTTGTGAAACATTGTCATGGAAACGGTTTTAATATAGGTAACTCTAGCTCTCTATATTACGTACGTATATCTTGGCGCGCGAGAACAGCTGCAAATTTCGTATATCGGTTACATGCTTTATTTATATATATGATACTTGAAGATGTATTGTCAGGAAATTCTACGATTTTTGGTGTAACTGGCGCTCTTTAAAACCTTTCCTATCTCGAGTTATACTCACTCATAAAGACGACGACGACGACGACGACGACGACTATGGACAAATTACGGTCTGGGAACGAGAACTACGAGCTTTCTTGTTCTCTTAAAGTAAACAATCTGGCGACTTGAACAAAACATGAAAATGATCGTCTTTCCATTGTGGCTCGATAGCAATAAAGAGCTACACTATCCGTTTCTCGGTTCGTGAGTTATACGCGGGACGCGTTTTTAATGATATTCATGATACGGCACAAATCCTATATGAGAGTTACTGCCGCAACTCGCGATAGCCGGTTTGTGTACATACACTGTACATGTACATGTACAGTGTATGTCCCAATGTTGCATTTAACATGTACATTGTTTTTTATGCATGCGAACTGCTAATAATAATAATCCAACATGTACATAAACCGCTGAGGAAGGTTGAATTAGGGTACCAGCAGGCAGGAATACATGTAACACAGGGTAGGTCCCATTATACACCTGTATAATTCCCCTCTCAAAGAGAGTCCATCCCAGACTCTAATTTGTGTCAAAGTCATGTAATAATAGCTTTTTGTACAGATATACCCTGGAAATTTTATTTTTTGACCATATTTGCAACATACATACCTACATGAATAGTACAATATTTTTCACCATGGCTGCACTTTTGTTCATTTTGATTGTGGTTGAAGCATTCTTGAAGTAAGTGCAGATTCTCCAATTGTGTTGGCTGCAGTTAAAAGATAAAACCATAATTTACAACATATACACATATTAACAACAAAAAAAGAATCTTCAACCTCTTCTGAAGTGTGTAGTATATAATCCTACACAGCCACATCAGGGAAAGTGAATATAATTGTTCATGACAGAGATCTTCTTTTAGAGCACCTGCGCTTCTGCTGCCTTCCTCTTCCTCCATAACACTTTCATCTCTGGAATTATATCATATGTCATATGTTGTTACTACAATTCAAGGTGGGATATATTATCAGAGTATGCTTTTTGGATCCAGGCTTTAAATGTCCAGTCTGTGGGTCCATTTAAGGAGAGATCCAGAAATTTAAGCGCCATGTAAAGACATGCATGCAGTGACAGAGGAGACTAAAATTAAATTACTTACTGAGAACTCTCTCATTTGTACAATACATGAATCCACAAAGCACTGTTTGCATATATCTTTATTGCCATTCTACATACATATTATAAAATGCATGAATAGTAGTCATTAGTAGTCGGTAGTGAGACCGGTGAACCATTGCATGCATACAATTACAATGCCAATGCATGTATACATACATGTACATGTACTGTACTATTGGTACTCATGTAAGGTGGGGAAAGGATACCATAAACCTTTCCATCAGCTCCTGCAGAGCTATAGTACACGTAAGTCAGTGTTACTGGCTGGTATTATTATTTGGTGAAACGAACACCAAAAAGGCAAGTAATGGCTTAAAGAATGCACTTATAAACTGCCTAACTATTTATATGGAAATAAATGGGTTACATGTACACATGTAGGTCCATATGACCTTCACCTGGTCAGGTGAGAACTAACGCTACTGCCTAATCCTAAATCCCAAGAATCACTTGCTCGATAGAGAAGTTTTTGATTTACTTGTTCCCTTTTTAATCCGCCAGCTCAGGTGTATTGATACCTGTCTCATTGAGACAATATTTCATACATGTAGCTTGTTCTTGATTGCTAAAGCTTGGACTCGGTGTATTAGTGTTCAGGGGCGGTGGAAGCTATTTAGCATTGCTTCCGCGATGTACATAAAAGTTACCTCGCGGGCCATGACGTAATTATTATATTACATTTTAACCTGTATCAAATATATATGACCACATCCACTGGTTGGAATGATTCAATGACGGTGCAACATTTTTGTTCTTCGCTACTACTGGCTAGAATAATTCTTTTATATTATATCTCAGTAGTAAATCTCAACTGTCCCTGTGTTGGTCACACAAATTTGAAAATGCTTGAAATTCGAAACATTCCAGCTAGTGGGTGTGGCTAAACCGCACATGGTCTGGTTATGACACCGATCTAATTAAACAGATATAGATTCGCTAGCTAGCTATAGAGGAATCTCGTTGGATTCTACTAGTGCTGGGATCGGGACTTGAAAATCCAGGTAAGTAGATCCCGCATGCGTTTATACGTGTATACAATTCACACGGCCGACAGATGTACAAATTAACTTTGCCCACAACTGTACTAGTACAGGCGATTGTGTGCGCGCACCTTCTTCAGATCCTGCCCTAACCCTTTTGGTCTCGCCCCTTTTCTGACCTGTCGCTCCATCACTCCAAGATTATTACAGAAATAAATACTCTTAACTGACTTTTAAAAAATACATCATCCGGGTCAGTACTCTCCATTTTAAAAAGATATGGCTGGTTTGATCGATCCAATGCAAGTATATGTATGTACGGATACACACATGTACGTGTGTATGCGGGACAGATTCAGGTAGAGAGGCATGCATACAGGACTACTTTCAGTCCATGCAATGTGAATCTGTCTTCCTAATTAATGCCAACAATGCCTTCAACCTCCCTGAAACCTCGGCTTGTTTTTAAAGGCACACCACATTTATAGGCTGTCTTGGCCAATCTTGGAGCTAACACAATGTAATCATGTAGATGTCTCTAAAACCTGTGCTACATGTACCTTGCCAATGCTGACCCTGACGGCAACTTTCTCAGTGTGGTTCACAAATGGACCTTGCCAGGACTGTACCCATCATTAGCACACTTGGAAACCCATGGAGGACAGCATATGCCTATCCAAACCTTGCAGGCTAGTTACAGTTGTATAGTGTCCCTTCACCCAGGGTTGCCAAAGGCCAGTCCGGCCTGACAGGTCAGACTTTCAGCTTGGCCTGGCAGGTAGGTCCCTGACCTGACAGGCTGTCACACCATGCATGCATACGCCAGCAATTGTATGGCATTATCATGCTCATCCTTTGTTAACTCTTTGACTGATTTACATGTACAATGTAAGTTGCCCTTTACTGACAGTATTGGAAGTGCAAGTTTAAACAAATCTATACATACGTGTAGCATTATACGTTGTAAATGTAAACTGCATGCCTCATCACATATATAGAGATACAGGCCCAAGCACATTTCTGTGTCAGGTGTTCCACATTACATATACGTGTATACTGGTGCATATTGTTGCAACTACCAAACATTTTTATGGAGGTGAAGAACTGGCTGGCAGTACGTGTTCTCAACACTTTTAGCATGATGTGCTTCATGGATGTGGAGTGGATTTGTGCGCAGCATAAATGAGTCTGAAGCAGCATTCAAAACCATTCGTACAACCATAGTGATCAAATTGAAATTAAGATCAACTATGAATATATTAATAATACGTACTTTCCGACCTGGCAGGCTGACCTGACACTATCAGGCTGGCCAGACCCCAGCCTGACTTTCGGCAACCCAGCCCTGTCTGACTGGTGATGATGTCATCTTCAGATCACCACTGAACTCTCTGAGAACGGTAGCACAACCGCTACATGTAGGTAACCTTATTTTGTCATTGAAGGATGCTCACTTATAATTCTTTCCAAGCACTAAGCCCTAGCCAAGGCATTGCCTCACTCTACGTATGCATGTATAGCCTTAGCTGCCGGGCCAGCCCCCTTAGAGGTTACACAAGATATAGTACCTTCGTCTGGCTCACCTCTAAGCCCACCTCAAAACATGTTGGGGCACTACATACATGTAAGGGCCCATCTTCTGACCTTCACTAACAATGCTTTGGAGGGAGGTTTATGAAACAAACACTCTATGATGCTAGGGCCAACAAAATATCATAATCATTAAAAAATTGCATGGGTCATTCTATCTTCAGCATGACTCTGATTAGTTGCATATAATATTACAACCTGAGATAAACGTGTAACCCTTCAACAGTTTGACCTTTACAACACTAAACAGCATTTGGCCAGAGGATTGCATCTCCTGATCCTGTAGATTGGACCTCATAGGCTTAGAAACGAGGGGGGGGGGGGGGGGGCAATATTGGGTATTATGGACAGTATATAATAAAGTATGCTGTTTTTGTATTTGACACACTCTTTGCCCCCCCCCCCCCCCCCCCCCCCCCCTCCCCCCCAATCCTGTTTACGTTCCTATGCTTCTGGACCTGTACATGTATGTGTTTGTATGTGCATGGGTATCATGATACATCTACATGTATCTTATCAATACATGTAGCTTGTGTTGTTTTTTTTTTTTTTAGATTGCTCTGCAATGCTGTAGGAAAATGCTGTTGCAATAAAAAATAATTTAGGGAGGACAATTGTGAATCACCAAATTTGGCCATTTAAGGGATCTATAGTTACATCTAATGGTACAGACACGTACACATGTAGAACATGTGCATCTTTTTAGGATTGGGCAGAGATAATTACAAATTTATATTTGTAAAATTTATAAAACTATCCGTTATGTACTAATTAATGACAATACATGCACAGATCGCTTCATTAGTACGGCTCATCTTATACATGTGGTTCACAAATGGACCTTGCCAGGACTGTACCCATCATTAGCACACTTGGAAACACATGGAGGACAACATCTGCCTATAGAATGTATATTGAAGGGAGGTTTATGAAACAAACATTCTATGAAGCTAGGGCCAACAAAATATCGTAATCATAAAGAAATGGCATGGGTCATTCTATCTTCAGCATGATCGACTCTGATTTGTTGCATATAATATTACAACCTGAGATAATGTAATATATGTCAACAGTTTGACCTTTACTACACTAAACAGCATTTGGCCAGAGGATTGCAGCTTCTGATGTTGTAGATTGGACCTCATAGGTGTAGAAACGGGAGGGGGGGGGGGGGGGGGGGGCAATATTGGGTACATGTATTATAATTATATATAAAGTAAACACCCAAACAGCAAAAATATTCTCTTTTTTTTTTTTTTTGCTGTACACCCATGTACATGTGTACAATTGTACCCACTAGGAATTGCATTCAGAACATTCGTTATGCATTAACAAATGGAAAAATGCCCTATTTAAGTCTACATGTGTACATGTACATGTACATGTATATTGTTTATTGTATTATCAATACACCGAACACCTACTGTTTTGAATGTCTTGCTATTTGCAACAAATGCATGTACATATATATGTACATGTACATATATATGTACATGTACATATATATGTACATGTACATATATATGTACATGTACATATATATGTACATGTACATGTATATGGGCAATCTCCATAGTGTTGGATGGCCATTATCTTGTTACCTGTCTCTCATGTAAATTACGCTGTGATAATGTTTCAGGCTAATCCACGCATTCATGTGTGCTGGCACCACAGCAGTTTGTGAGTTTTGTAGTTTGTGTAAAACCCATGCAAGCTGGGGAAAAAAGGATAAATAATTAAGTTAGACATGTACATGTACTCTTGTGGCACCTTTCAAATTTTTCTGTAAGATCAGTTATAGTCATGCTCTCTTATTACAGTTCTATTTTACAATGTAGTTGTTGTCTTGCCTGAATGAATATGTTTCACATGAACTATAATTTTTTTTACTGCTCATTATAATAAGTGAAATTTAAATTCGCATTTCTGTTTGGGCTACTTATTTCACTGCATTGTGGCTCTGAATATCAAAATCTTGTCTTTACATGTACATGTAGGTACATGTACAAATGTAACAATGCAGATGGCAACAGACGACTACTACACAATCAGCACACTGGAAGGGTTTGATGAAAGGAAAGTTGTAGGTCATGGAGCATATGGAGCAGTTTATGAAGTTAGGATGAATGGAACACCTTGCATTGCTAAGAAAGTTCATGACATTTTGGTAAGCCAAGGAGGTAACGCTCAAGTTGGAAGGCGTGAAATTGAAGCTGTAAGGAGAAAATTCCAAGCAGAATGTAAACTCCTTAGTAAACTAAAGCATCCAAACATTGTTCAGTTTTTGGGCATATATCGTGATAAGGATGATGATGTGCTTGTAATGGAATACATGCCCATGGATCTAGCCAAGTGCTTGGATAATTGTACAGGACAACAGTTCAACATTCCACTTCCAATAAAGCTGTCCATCCTTCAAGATGTGACCAATGGGCTGCTTTACCTTCATTCCCTAGCCCCACCCATCATCCATCGTGACCTCACTGCATCCAACATTCTCCTCACATCTGATATGAGAGCTAAGATAGCTGATCTTGGGGTGTCAAAAGTGTTTGATCTGCGGCGAGTTCAAACCATTCAGCAGACTAAAGCACCTGGCACTCCAGCCTACATGCCACCAGAAGCACTAATCCCAGAGCCCCAGTATGATGTACAGTTAGATATATTTTCATTTGGAGTTTTATCTATCTATATAGCCAACCAGGAATTTCCTGCCCCTCATGAAGTGTCACCTACACTAATCATCCTTAAGCAGAAACAAATACAGATTTTAAAACGACAACATTGGATTGATAAAATGGGAGTGGACCATCCTCTTTGTCCCATAGTGGTCCAATGTCTCCAAGACCTTCCAGGGGCCAGACCTACCATCAGGAAACTCTGGGAGGATATGAGCTCTCTGAGTACCAAACATAAAAAGGATAGGAGCAGTATTTTGGAGGTACCTTTACATGTATGTGGGTAGATTTTCTGTTTCCTGTAACCCGTATAAGTTGTACATGTAACTCTTTATTTGTCACAAGTTAATTGAATGTTAAAAAATTTATGCATGTAATTAATTTAATTTCCTGTGCACCAAATTTTAATGCAACAACATGTACTTGTATTCAATTTTAAGTTACTCAATTTTTTAAGAGTTAAAAATGCTAATTACTAGTTTATAAGTAACAACAAAGGATGAAAAAATATTTACCCCTACATGTATGTGTACATGTACGTTATGGTTACAAAAAATTCAAATCTCTGATATTAAATGCTATGATTTACAAAATGTAGATATTATTTTTTATATAATTAACAACACTAAACTGTTGTGTTACCATACTTTCATGCTACATGTATGTTTGTAAAACATTCATAAATTCTAAGAATTTGATTGCATCATTGTCATGACAAAACCGCCAATCAAGACTGCTTGTATGATATTCAGAATGTCATGATGGAACGTCTGGAAAAGTGTGTACATGTACATGTACCTAAGGACACCTCTCACCTGGGAAGTAAGAAGCAATAGAATGCAAAAGGATATGTAGTACATTTGATTAATGCACTTGTACTATACTGCAGAGAGCGCGGTGTGAGCTCTATAAAACAAATGTATTTAAATTGCTGCACATGTGCATGACCATGTATTGTGACGGCTTGGGATGGTTGCCTGCAGCCGGGTCCCCAGACAAAGTGTTGATTACATCAACAAAGGTAACCCATACAATGTCTGACAGGCTGGAAAAGTGAAGGGCATACAAAAATGGGTAATCGATTTCCTGCCGATTTCTGCATATGAAGGCAACAAATACATGTACATGTATACACTAATCACGACTAAGAACAACAGAATTGGTTATTTCGACTAAAAGAAATTCTGAAATTGGTAACCTGCTATTCTGGCGACCGAATAGGTAATCGTGAATAATCAATTCACGTACAAAACCTGAAAATCAGTTACACACCCTACTACCCACTCATCCGTCAACTTGTTTTCTTACTTCTTACACCTGCTCTCCTTATGCAACTCACTTTTCATAGAAAATATATTTTTTATTGTACTTTATATTGTCTGAAAAAAATAAATGTGCATGCACATACATGTACATATTCAGTTTCCTTATACATGTAGCTGTAGGCACTGAATATTAATCAGCTGCACATTTTGGGGGTTTTGTACCACATGTAACTCTGTGCCATGTACATGTAATTGTGCAAGTGATTGTAATTAAATTATGTTATATGTTTTTATATGATGTGTACTAATAGATTGTATTCTAAATGTATTAATAAATTTAAATACACATATGTACAATGTGGTGCATATGCCCCGTTTTGTACTTTAACTCTGTGCCATAATTGTGCAAGTGATTGTAATTGAACTATGTAATAATATACATGTATGTTCTTATATGATGTGCACTAATAAATTGTATTCTAAATGTATTAATGAATTATAAATTTAAATACACATATGTACAAATGTACATTGTACCAGCATGTATCATGACATAGTTCACTCATAAACCTCCTTTCACCCCCAATACCAACCTGGAAGGCATTGACTGGTCATAGAAAGCCCCTACCAGACAATCTATACATGTACATGAGCTCAACCTCACACACACACACACATGTGCAATATAATCCTTGCAGCAATCTTTTGAAGCAATGAAAATGCTTTGTAAGGATCCAATATATTGGACTCTGGAAGGCATATACTGCATGTAATTTAATCCAGACACCACATATAATGTATATTATTCTCCCCATGTATAACTTGTACGTGTAGCTGATAAAGGAGAATGAAGAGCTTAAGGCACAAAGGAGGGAACTTGAAGTGGAGATTGAGTTGAAAAATAAGGTACATACATGTACATGTATAATAATATTAATTATATATATAATTATAATACTAATTACTGATCTTCAATGAAGTCTATATACAGATATGAATACATATACATGTAGTGTAATAATCACTGTAATAGTATTGTGTTTCTCATTAGACAATCCACTAGAACGAGCAGAACTACATGTAAAAGAGGCACGAAGAAATGCACAATCACAGTGCTTGGTTAAAGAGCCAATATAAAGGTCTAGAACATTACATTTACATGTACACCTAAAAGCAACCTCCCCCACTGGTCGTGAGGCTTGACCTCAAAGGCCATGTTCACTTTATAATCTGATTGACCTTTGTGGATTTCCTGGACCATATAGTCTCTTATTCTATACATACTACCAGGAGGGAAAAACAGAATGCTATTAGTGTAAAGTAATTTATTCTTGTATAATACATACAAATACATGTATACGTATACATGTAAGTACATTACATGTACATGTACATGTAAGCATAATGCTCTTTTTTTCATGCTGCTACTTGATGATGTACATGTACAATTAATATTCATGATCTATCATGTCAACCTCTGAGATTTGTACTCAAACATAGTTTAGAATTTTTTAGTAGCATTGCAGACAACCTCAGTTTCACACAACCTGTAAAATACTTACAATACATTGTAGCTGCATGATTGATGCGAATCTTAACCAATCTGAGGCATGACAGCAGTGCAAACAACAGTCATGTGCACATTGCACAAGATGTAACTAACCTGATGATGGCTTTTCTGCAGTTCCTGTTCTTTGTCTTTCAATTGTTTTGTGAGCAAATCAATATTTGATTTCAATACGCTGGTACATGTATGGTCAGGCATACTGATACATGTGCATGTATAGTATTTGTTTCATTCTTTCCAATGCTTCAGTCATGCACACTACGTGTAATTCTATTCACTTCGTTCACGTTCAAATATACATGTATGTGTGTAGCTGTACATATGTACATGTAACTGTGCATGTGCATTGTAATTACATGTGCATAGTTATTTATAATACTACTTAATTAATACTACTTTACATGTATTAAAAAATGGTAAAGAAGTTCTTCACATTCTATATTGCTACTGTATATATGTACGTCATCTAGACAATCCATGAAGAGCATCAAATAATCTGCTAGTGTTAGTTATAACTTGAATATTTTCATGTAAATGTACTTTATTTTATTATAATGATGACCCTTTTAAAGATGTCATGATACATGTACATGTACATGTACCACGCATGTCCATCTTACTGGATTGTTTTGTTGCTTGATCTGCACACACCAAGCTCAGCAGTGGTAAGCCCACCAAATGTTTGTAAAAAAAATTTTCGATCTACATGTAGTTGTTAGGATTTTTACCTGCATGTACATGTATATGTACATGTACATGTACATGTACATGTACATGTACTGTACTATGTTATACAAATAGCATTATTTCAAACTGGATTGCAACCGCACAGTCAAATCTTTAAAGAAATTTTGCTTTGTCACATGTCCATGTATGCACAGCACTCCTTACCTTGAACAATATGAAGATACAGTTGTATGGCCACATCACATGTATTCATGTATTCATGTAGGCACTATGGGAGGCCGCACAAAAAAGATTGGATGATGAGGCAAAAATTAGTGGGCTGGAAAAAGAGCTCAGAGCTGCTAGAGAGAAGAATGGTGCTTTGGTGAGGAGCTTTAAAGAGGCTTCCAAAGTGTTCACTGAGGCTGAAAAGGTTAGTACATGTACATGTACATTATGTGCACATCAATGTACATCACATGCATGTGCACATTGTATGTACATGTAGTTGCAGTACTTACTGTACATTTATTTTTGAATCCTTATTTAGGGTTAATTTGAATAGAATAACTGATTAACCTATCTTTTCATTTGCATTCACCAGGTCATGGATGCACACCACCAGGTGCATCAGGTCAGACAACAGACACACCTGATGGAAGAGGTGACCCTTGCAGCTGGACTTCCACTAAGAGCAAGTTCATCGGATTATGCATACCCGCAAGGCTATGTCCCCACACCTGGGCAAGGTCTTGTCCCTTCTACCCCACCACACCACCCCAAGCAGGGAGCACTACATGATGAGGATGATGATCTTCCACCTCCAATATTAACCCCTTTTCAACAATTGCCCAACAGCCAGAATCAATTACATTTACAGGCAAAGGTAGGGGTAATATGCACTGTCTCAACAAGTGCCCTGACCACCGAGAATCGATCACCTGTAAAGGTACAGGCTGCACCTGAACAGCCTCTCAATGCCCCATACCAGCATTATCACCAGCCCCAGTCCCAGCCACCAGTGAGATACCCACACATTTCTAGTGCCATGATCAAGCTTCAGGCTGGTGAGAACACACTTGCTTCATTCAGGCCCCCTCATGATCCAGACCTTGTGTGTCCTGCCTGTGGAAATGCCTTCAGAAAGGGACAAATTATAAAATATAAGTGTCAAGTTGAGACATGTGGCAAATAGTTTATCATAATTCCTGTACATAGGGATATATAATCATATACTGTTGCACACATGGAAATGTGCTTGTAAGATTTGTAGATGTAGATGCTCGTTTTTATGAGAAACTTATGTTGTTTTCTACAGAGATTTAAACTGAAATCCAGGGAAGAGTTAAAAAGGGCATTGAAAGGTACATTGTAGAAATCTACAATGTATTTTACATGTACATGGATGGATACAATATGACATGTGGTGAACTGACAATTGCTATTTTCATTGCATGGCATCTGACATAAATATTTATATTCATGTACGTTATATTTATTGCAGATTTCAATGCAACTCCATGTACATGTAAATATCTCTGTAATTGCCAGCTACATATTTACTGATATCTACAAACCCATATAGTGTTTCTAGTGTCGAATATCTACAATGCTACACACTTACATGTACATGTATGGTATCATGCTTCATTCACCTTCATGAATAGAAAATGTTGCAAGGTGGTTCAGAATTGCTGTCAACTCTGTGCATGCATGTTTCTGTAGGATACTCTATCATTTACAAAGCAATAGGCCTATGCAAAAAAAAGGTTCAATTGCAGCATCAGTTATGATTTCAAGTGGTTGCTGTCAGCCATTACTGTTACATGTACAACTGACGTATTAACCTTGTGGCACAATGCATAGACCACCACAACTACATTGTACATATGTCTAAAATACATTCACAAGAACTAATATATGACGATATTATATGCATTAATACATTGTATACTGATCCACTATGATAAAATCAGCGCAATCATGGCCAAACCTTGAAGCATTGATCCCCTGTTCCCTCTCCCCGCATAAAACATGTGCATGACCCACCCCATGTAAAACAATTTGCTCAGTTTGTTTTATGGACTAAAATTTCAAACCTAGATTTACTCATATCCCTTGTTGTATTACATGCAGATTGGAACTTCTATTAAATGGCGTAGCTTTTATTTAATAAAAAAACAACACAAGGACTTCTACATTACTTTTTTGAACCAGTATTCAACTCATTTTACATTATCACGTTTTAGCCTGAAAACCTTTTTTGAGGACTGAAATAGAGAGTACTTTTTAGCTGTACACCAAATACATGTGTAAATCAATATGGATAAAAAGTGCATGAGCATCATGCTGTATGCTACCAAAACTCAATTTTAATTTTATGCAGCTGTGGATGGACTACATGTACATCACAGCTGCTGCATGTATGCATAGCAGTGATGTAATCCACCCGCAGGTGTCTGGTGCATGACTATAGCGAGCGTATGAAATGTCCATGATGTAATGTGTAAAAGGTCTGTTCACACCTAATCACTGTACAGCAGCAAGTAATATACATGTACATATACTTTATGCTTGGACTTTGCTTTGTGTGTTCTTTATTTTTCATGGTCATTCATAACCAATTTATCTACACTATTTAGATAATGTGAAGATGACTGGCATTTCAATAAATCCTGTAAGCAATTTCATTTGGTAAATGTGCATGTACATGTATGTGCCATTTAATCTTTAATCTGCGTGAAATGATCCTGAATTCGGGATCGGTAAAATCCTGAATGCAGGATAATGAGTTCTTCCGTTTATAACGCAGTGAAAATCAAAATCTTTAAAACATAGAAGCTGTTTCTTTCAACAATGGTGCACACCTTCTATAGCATGGAATAATTTTTATCATCTAGAAGCTGCCCAAACTTCATGGATGCATAAGCACGTTTCATTGCTCTCGCTTACATAAATTAAATGATCAGCAATTTATAGTTTGGAATGCTTACAAAGTGCATTGAACATACATGTATCAATTTTACTCCTTTTCACTACTTATGGATGGCAGCACCTCCAGACTCTTGGTAGAAGTTGTATTTTTATCAACTTGTACACAAAATAATAGAAAAGTGTAATTTATGATCACTGTCCAGGCTTCCCCTCTTTCTTTTATGTCCCAACAGTACTGGTGACAGCATTTCTACCAATGCCAGGTATTTCTGCATCGCTCTCAACGACAGAAATGCATTTTTATTTTTATTTTGCAGAGGTGAACCATCGTACCACCCGTTTTGACTCACTTCGCTTAGTCCGCCTTGAGTTAATTCTATGCTCGTACCTCCTGTGTCCCATATTGTTTAATTTGCTTACATGTACATGTGTATATGGCTCTCCTTACAGATCTTTGTAACAGTTTCTATTTTGAAAGTAAGCTTCCTGCTCTTTCCTCAACTTTATACCTGACTTTGATGGTAACCGCGGCATTATTTGCGAACGAAAAAGGAAACTAAGCCTAAACATTGTTTTTTCTAAAAGAAATAAAAATTAGAGCGACTAAAATGGATAGCGCTGTTTACATGTAGATGAAAGCCTACAGAAGCTAAATAGCAAAAAAAAAATCATCAATGCTTTTCGAATTGATGTTGATACTCCAGTATATCATATGATATATCAAGTCATCCTTGATTCAGGATGAAAGTCCTGAATTAAGGATGAAAATAGATTAAAGGTTAAGTACAACTGCAACAAAGTGTACAAAATTTAATATGCTATTGGTTTGTTTGCATACTTTATAACTTTACACTGGTGCTGTACATCATACATGTACATGTACATCATTTCTTTGGCTTTCAATACTTGAGTGAAAAAATGGACACGATGATGTAGGTTATTACTGGTTCATGTAGCTGTATACTGTTTAAAAGGCTTTACATAGTACTTAAACTCATGCGTTTTTTCTTCCCAAGACTGAACCTTCTTGGAGATGGCGAAAAACATTGTAGACATACCATTTCTATGTACCATGAAACTTTCAGGACGACCTGACGATGTGCAATGACTCATTTTCAGCTCGCCGTGCAATATGTGTGAAAACTATCGTATTTTTAGCGTCCTACGCGTAGGACGCAAGTTAAAATTAATTTTTAGCGAACTCATAAAAATACACCAAAATTTCATTGCACTGTAGAAATGGTTATTAATTCAGGAAATATTTTTACTTTCTTGCAATTCTTCAAAGATTGTCAAATACAATCAATACTGCATTGCTAAAAGATGTATTTGCGGTAAATTGCAAAGCAATCTAAAGTACCAAAATGTAATGTTGGGAAGATCAGAGCAACATTTTAAAAGAAGGGGGTAGTAGGTCAGGTCTTTTGCACTAAGCATATAAAAAAGCACATTGTAGATTTGGAAATTGCTACATGTAGCTCCACATGCTTATGAACAATAGGTATTTGTCAGACGCATGTTGCGGGAATAGCCAAGTGAATGGACAAAATCTTGAAAACGTACAGTGCGTTTTCGGTAAAAATGACAAAATCAATTAGAGTAAAAACACTGCCGTAGAATGTATAAAGTAGCCCACACATCATGCTTCAAAAAACATTTTTGAAAAGTAATACTTGTCGTACTTTTTTCTGTGACAATTAAATTCTCTACATAATGTATTTTTAAGAACCGTATCTGCATCGTGTAACCAAGGGTGTGATTTTAAAAAATACACTGACAATTGGTAAATTTAGCATGATAGACACATCAAACAACAGTAGAGAAATGGATGCCAAAAAACTGCTTTTCTATTTATAATGAATTTTCGAATATTGGTCCTACGCTTAGGACTTGGACCTGGAGAATTAAGGTTAAATACACTTTTTAACTTTATTATCTATTTATGCCTTTTTTTGGATGACGTTTCATCCATACCTATGTCTAAACACATTGCATCGTTTCATTGATGTATGAGTCTTATAATGTGCAAGTTTAAGAATTTTTGGACTTTGCGCAGTATTTTAGCTTTGCTAAAAACCAAGTCATTGAAAACATGTACATGCACGTATTAAACCGCTACTGTACATGTACATTTATAATTTTATGTGTACATGTAGTTGTGAATACTCAACAGAAGGTTGGTTTTACTATGGCTTCTAGTATCAGTGTTTTATGCATGATTGAATCTGTTACTTGTGCATGTACGTCATAGAACTGATTCTTTTTTTTTTGCATAGTTACACTGTAGCTGTTGAATTGAGCAAGGGCTTAGAGCTAAGCTGATTGAGACCTAGTACATGTACATGTTGTATGAATATGACACTTACAAAAGGAAACTTTGGTTATTCAGCTGCACACAAGGGTTGGAGGAATTGAATTATATGCAAAGACTGCTAACTCAATACAAACAGCTGTATAGCTCATGCAGTGATGGTTGCAAGCTATCTATCACTGTCTTGGACAGCAAATGCCAGCTGAAACTGCAGTTAAATTGTGTAAATGTTTAAATTTATTTTCTAAATGACAGGAGTCCCAACAAATTTCTTATTAGTGAGCAAAGCAAAATGACTCAAGAGTTAATTGTTTTAAGGCAATACATACTAGAGGCCTGCATATGTTGGCAACAAATAATTGGGATGCAGCGTCCATTGATGCATGGTTCACATATAAATGAAGTTCACATATGTGTCACTGTTACCAGGAAGCTGTGACATATGTATTGATGGTGGAGCAACTGAGGATTATTACATGCACACCCACATACTTATTCAGCCTAGAGTTCTGGATTAGAACAATAACAGGACCATGTATGAAGGTACATGTATGTTACTGCAATCAGTCATGGGAGTAAGAAGTGGTTTTGTCATAAAGGTAAAAGTCAATAGATTGCCTTGATCGCCATACAGTGTGTTTTCGGTACTTAATGGTCCGTTTCTCCTGTTAAGATAAAGCTACAGAAAATATAAAAGCAGTTTTGTAAATATGCTCTTTACACTGGTTCATTTAGTTTTGCATGGATTTTAGTTAGAATTTTTTTTATGTAAAGTTGAGCATGGTGATTAGTACCATTTGCTGTCAATTTTACAAGCAAGAAATATATAATTTCTTGGTACAGATGTGCCATTCAGATGCCATTGTTGCCTCCCCCTACAAGTACTTGATGACACATGACCAAGACCATGTTGCTAAATTTGTAGGAACTACATGTAACCTATTATAGCTTATCATATTTTAATTTGGCTATGGTCATCCACCTCTCGGTGTGGTGTAAGGGAAGGTATTGATTCCACTACATTTATTAATACATGTACCAGTCAAAAGTACTATTGCATTGAAGATGTAATCGTAAGGAACAAGTGTTTTTTCATTTGACAAATTTATTCATCATGTGAATTCGTTAAACGAACCTTTAAGTTATGGAATCAGGCTTGCATGGTATTACATTTACATGTACATGTACAATAATGACTACAATTCATGTAACTGCTAATGTATTCATTTTATTCCACATGATGAAGGTTTTGAGTGGGGGAAATTTATACACTAGCTGTATGACCTTGCAACACTTACAGCACCTTAAAATTCAAAATTTGCACCACTCAAAACATGCATATTGTACCATGTACATTTATATTTTGGAGTTAAAGTACTGACCAAAATTGCAGTACAAAACTTTCACAAAGATTGTAGTGCTTAATAGGTGCTCAGTGAACAACTGTTATAATGGTGTACATGTACATACACATGTAATTGATGCATACATACATGTACATGTACCTTGGCTATTATTACTGGATGTGATGATGAGCTTGTTCAAAAATACTAAACATGTACATACATGTACATGTGTATACATTGTATTGTATACATGTACATGTATGTTACTTACAATTTATGGATGGAATCGTTTCAGCCAAAACTACCAAGACTGTCAACTGAAAATGAATTCAATTGGACTGTATCTCTGCCTACTGAAAAAATATTCTTTGGACGATTGTCCACTCAGGCTTCAAATGTGAAGGTATTTCTTAGTTATCTTGTGTTATATGTTAGTGTACTAAGAAATTTCTTTGGTAACTATGTGTGTGCAGGCGTGATTGTTGACCTACTGTTGACCAAGACATGTCATTTTTAAACCATTCAACAAACAAAGCATCCCCATCTGGAAAGAAATGCTCTGGTGTCTATTGATGCATTTTTTCAGTAGCCTGCGATAGTATCATTTCCATTCCAATTTTGATCAAATGTTAAACAAAACATACTGACATGGTTATGTAATTCTTATTACTTCCCCTTTGCTACATGTACATGCAATATTGCAGAGGTAGGTACAGGTGTTGTGTGTTCTATTCTGCTTTCTACTCAGTCATAGAAGGTGGGTAAACCATATGGGCAGCCACTTTTATAACTTGCATGGTAAAAGATCTAACTTCATTTATGGGAGTTGTATTGCAATCTCATAGCACAAATCATTTTTTTTATTTTTCAGGTTAGTCCACTGACATTGACAGCAAGTTTATTTTCAGCTGCATCCACACACGTCTTGAAGATAGATATTAAAGATATAAAGGAATGGAAGGTAACTTATATGCATACGTATATGTATGTATATCACAGTAGTGGATTCAGAATGAATTCTCTGATTGGAGTTCCAGATATTTGACAATTATACATGTACTTCCCTCAGAACATCAGTCTGAGCCATGTTGCAATGCTAATCCACATCAAGTGAATAAAATAATGTGTACATGATATACAAACATTCAAAATATTTATTTCTAGTTTACAGCCTACAGGTATATTCACACTTTGTAGAACAGAAGAATATACATGTACATGTCCATGTGCCTACATTTGTTTGAAAGTCATATTGTTAGACTGTATATGTAGCAGATGTTGAATGCTTTATACATGTACATGTACACAATGTATACATGCATGTATATCTACATCAATATTTTAGAAAAAAGTAAAAAAAACTGCAATGTTCTTCTGTTCCCATCTAGTTAATTGATGAATTACTGAATCTACATGTACATGTACACAATGTATGTGTTGTCTAGACAGACATGTTTTTTTTTCTGTAGTGTAGAAATTATTTATATACATGTACATGTGTCATTGTTTTGGCCACATTTTATGTAGGGCAATTTCAACGATGAACCTTTCATGATGGCATTGACTCTCTTTCCTGCTATGTGTCAAAAACTTGTAAACCAGCTATCTGTCAAGTTTCACTTGAATAATTGCAAGTTCTATAACACTGGAAGTGCCTGTAAGATTCTACTTTTCATTCTGTTCACCCACATACATGTTGTTTATCAGTTGCAGAAATACATGTATGTGTACATGTACTTGGATGGTTGAATGAAATGTAAGCTTTGATGTGCAGGAATCCCTTACATGTACACTGTACATGTACCCTTACATGTACACTGTACATGTAGTTCAAGTTCATAAATATGATGGTGATGTGATTATCTGTACGTGAAGGGTAGCATAAGGAAGTCGAGTTTGTGACAGGAGAATAAGGCTTTGTAGAAGTCATGTCTGCTAGCCGCAAATAGAAAGTTGAACACATACATGTACAGATGTACAACATGTACAAATTCCTTCATTCGTTGAATAAAACCACTGAATGAGTTCAACCCATTGACTATATTGATTTTTTGTTTTGTTTTTTATGACCTGTGGAACACTGCAAATATGTACATGTACATGTAGGATGGTAACCCCTTACATCATAATGTGCATCCTGACTTCAATTATATGCCATGCATATAATATAATTATGTATATACATGTACATGTATATGACAGCAGTACTTACTTTTGGCCTTCTGCCTTGTGATTATCTATGGTACCAGATCATGTAAATGACTTTCCTCCACTAAAGGAGTTGACTGCCTACAATATTCATGCCTCCTGGATGTAATGGTTACATACACGTACATGTACTGTGTTTCCAACCCATATGCATTGCGTGTGGTCTTGTGCACAACTTGTTCACCATCTAGTGGTGTAAATTACAATGATTATGAGTTTTGATTACTTAGTCAAGGTAAAAATGATTTTTAAAAAGAACTGTCCAATACTTATATGTACATGTACACAATGATGGAGTTTATTATGATTCTAACTATTCATTCAAAGCTCTGATGTTTAGATTGACATTTTGTATATTCGTTTCACGTTAGTGTTAATTATCGTGAATAAGTTAATAAACCATTTAGTTCTTGTTTGCAAATATGCTGTACATTCCTTTTATTGCACTTAGCAATACATTTCTTTTATTGCACTTAGCAATACATTTGCAACTGTATGGCTAATAGCACACTACATATGTGATTTTATTCATGCATGATACATACTTTTTTTGCAGGCACAACTGAAAAATACATTGTTATCCCAATGTCTGCTCCACTTGATGAAAGACGTGTTGCTATTCTCCACAATGTATGATTTTTAATAATCAGTTTTTTTATGTGTTTGTATGCATTTGCATATAGAACTGTATCATGTTTGTTCAGTGCACTGTCTAGCAGCCACCATATGATTTAGGAATATCATTGCTCTATCAGCATTTATATTCACACATGTCATAAACGTCTGCATGTACACATGTAACACATGCAAATATTCCCTTGGATTTGCATTAAGTAGAAATACAGTGCAAACACAATGATTTGTCTTTATGTTCAGCATACATGTACATGTACATTTTAAACAGCCTGTGTTTCTCAATGAAGGAAAATTGTGTATAAATAAACCACAAGCAGTTAATTAACTGGTAATTATTGTTAAAAGTTGTAACAGCAAAAGAAAACATGCTGGTGAAATATAAGTATTAAGACCCATATATGTAGGGTGAGTGGTTAGTTAAAAGTTGCAAACTGCATTTCATTAACTACTGGTACTTCCATTTAGAAGTTATTCAAAATTGTAATCTTGCTTTTTTATTTTCGCAATGTACTAGATTTAGGGGTCATTGTATCTTGATTTAGTGGTTAGAATTTGTTAGTATATGTAAATTTGGCAAGTTATTATTATTAACTTTCAAGGAAATATTGTAGCTTTTGGATGCCACTAAAATGGTATGCTTTTTATTAGATGTTATCGAGAAGTATTAATTCCTTTTCGCTAATTTTAATTTCTTTTGGTTTTATTAAACTAATTATTTAGTTTGTTTCCTTTGCAATTTAAGCCACATTATTAGAGCATTTAGCCACAATCATCAGTTAATTAGCTGTTTGTGGTCAATTTAAAAACACTTTTCCTTGATTGTGAAACACCCTGTAGAAATACTTGTTAGAATAAGTATGCACCAAATATTGCCACAGATTTACTGTGGTACATATGTACATGTATATGGATAAATCCTTAAAACGAAAGAAAATAGCTTCCAATTTTTCCCTTTTAATGCCAAACTGCCATAAGATTATGTGTTTGGCTATAGTGGAGGTTTATACATAATGTAAATAAAGTGCATTTGAGCTCCTAACTACATTACCATTTGCATGTGCATGGTACATGTACATGTACTTACTATTACATTTTGATGTATGTATGATTCTAGATCATTGAACAGCAGAAAGGCATTCCACAGATTGATATTGATTTTCAAGCTTCGTGAGTTCTCAAAGCTGTACTGGTGTGTACAGTGTAATAAATATAAACGAGTTTGTGGATACCAGTAGTAATGTAATAAGTAATGTAATTTACTGATAGTAATGACAAATTTATTTACTTCACAACAATAAATGTCTACCGGTTAATAAATATGCATTACTTATTGAGTTCTCTAAGCTGCACAAGTGTATGTCACTAGTTGTGGGAGCAGTACAGGTGTGTGTTCCTTAATGAAGGAAAATTAACCCCAAGCCGTATATTAACTGGCAATTATTGTTAAAAGTTCTAACTTCAGATGAAGACATGCTGGTGAAAAAAAAATTTATATAACTTCTAATGGTCAATTAATATTGATAAAAGTCTCAAGACCCTATTATTACTGTTAATAAATGTATGGTGGGTGGACAGTTAAAAGCTGCAAATTGTAATTAATTCGCTACTTCCATTTAGAAGTTATTCTAAATTGAAATCTTGATTTTTTCCCCCGAAATTTACTTGATATTGTTAGTGGTTTGAATTTATTAATAAATTTGGCAAGCTATTATTATTAAAATTAATGTTGGTGCTTTTGGATACCTCTATAATGATACAGGTATGTTTTGGATTAGGTGTTATTGGGAAGTATTAATTCATTTTTGTCCATTTTAATTTATAAACTATTTTCCTTGATTGAGGAACACCCTGTATAAAAAAAGTTGCTGATTTCTTTAGACTACATTTGCAGTTGAAGCTTTGATTGCCCAAATGAATGCTAGGCACAAATATTATAAAGCTGTTACATTTAAAGATTGAAGTGTGCGTTCATTCTTGTATTATAGTATATTTGCACAACATTGTATAAACGCATGTGCAAGACAAATACTGATGTACACCTCTACTTGTTGTGAAATGTACTACATGGTAACAGCATAGCTAATGGAATTACTCAGTGGGATTGGCAATGCAAACGGGATTCAGTCTTAGCAAAGTGGCAAGAAGAACATAACGCTCTCAGGTAGCCTTACAAAAAAAAATTGTTTTAGACCCAGTGAGCTTTTTTGGCCTCAAAGCTTTCTTAGATCGTTTCGAAATTCCCTGGAGCAAGAGGTCCTTGAGTATATCAGCTTCAGCCAAAAAAGTTTTAACTGCGTGGAATGGTTTTATTACATCTTATTTTTATAGGTAATAAATGTCCACCACGAAATGATTCACCATGCACACAGTAAAACACGAGCAAGCAAATTAAGAGCAATAAATGTATTGCTAATAAAGAAACTTTTTGCTATTCTCACTCCATATGAATAATTTCATGGGGGGTGTCAGGGTTCACGACCTACCTGACATAATGAGGTATTAAGTGACTGAATAACGGGAGCCTCCGAAGGATATATGAGGACCTTTTGTTACAATGACTATATAATGTGTATTGTGCACATGTTCGTTGGTCTTGTATGGAATTGGACATCTAGCAGCTGGAGAGAAGGAGCGGCTTGGGTGCGCTAGCACAAGCGGGGTGCAGGCTGCGGCTAGATCGATCCTTCACAGAGGACATCAATTTCATACTTCCATATGTCAAATAATTAAAAACTTGACAAAAAAAAACTCATTACCATTTTATGGAAAACTATCCCATATGTGCATTTTATATAAGTACAAATCCGGGGAGGGGGTCTAAAAAATAACCCATCCCCTAGTACTAAGATAAGATAAATATTGAGGGGTGGATAGTACATGTGTACATGTGTAATTTTTTTTTTTAATGCTGGGGATATTGTAGCATGTTGTACTGACATGCAAATCAAACCAGTGTAGAAGTCGATTGGTACATGCTTAATGTTAAGCTATTGTTAAGTCCATTATGATTTGGTAGGGCTACAGTGTGTATATCTACAGACCAAACACTTATAGCCCCAGTAACAAGTTGTTAACAGTGGCTAGTACATGTATATAATATGATATATGATAGTCCATCAATTCATGTGTTCCATCACTGTAATGTTTTAAATCTAAATATGGCTATGACCAGGGTGTTACTACAACGTGGTTGAGATAAACCTCCAGAGGTCCTATTTCAGTTCAACTGTTCCCCATACATTATATTATATGTTTGTGACGCATGGAAATTTGTAATCATCCTTTGGTAATGATTTTTGAACTTTTATTAACTTGCTTAATTTACCTCTGCCACATATTGCTTGTTACTTTTGTGTATTAACTGAAGTTCAAAAACATTGCTTCAGAAATGATGCACACACTGTAAGTGTACATAGTTTATTTGTGTTTCCATCAGGTCAGCAAGTATGCATGGGCTTTTACATGATGTTGTTGCAAATCAGCTGGAGCTTATGAAATCAGTTGAGGACAAGCAGAAAGATGATACATCAAAATTAGCGTGATTTATACCATGTGCTTAATATTGATAACAATGTACTCAATTTTTCTTTATTGAAGTATTTATATAATTTTAGTGCATTATGATGAAATCACTGCAGTTTCTAATATTCGACAAGTATCAAGTTGACCATGCACCTACATAAATACATCATCAGACATACACACCTGTACATTGTATATGCATAGATTAATAAGGTTATTAATCTATGGTATATGTGTGTATCTCTTAATCAAGTGGCTATGGTGACCTTACAAAGAAGATGTAGCAATTGAACATGCATGTTTGTTTAGCTACATGCATAGGGTAATACTGAAAAGCAGAGTGTATAATGTGTGCATGGTACCTGATACAACACGCATTCAATGCGACTGGACCCTTCACAGTTTCCTCATCAACCAACTGAATGCAGTCTTCCCTTCACATATTTACGTGTACTACTTCAAGCATATAGTATTAATCTACTACGTGCATGCACGTACACAAACACGCCATACAATGTACATGTGTACATGGCATACAAAGAATTTTTTTTTGCTACAAACACAACAATGTCCCCAAATGCATTACATGTACACGTAGATCTACATGTACATGTATGTTTGCTTCCTTTCGAAAACAAGTGTCAGCAACATACATTGTCATGTACAGGTACAGGGTGTTTCACAATCAAGGAAAATTTTATAAATTAACTGACAGCAAAATTACATGCTCTGGAAATAATCTTTTATGGTTGATTAAAGTCCCTATTTTATTTCAATTTAATAAATGTAGGGTGAGTGGCTAAAAGTCCGGCTGGTATACAGTATGTACAGATTGATGGAGCCGCCACGTACTTGTATGCATTCGTGAAATTAATATTATAGGCCAAAAAAGTGTGTGTGTGTGTGTGTGTGTGTGTGTGGGGGGGGGGGGGGGGGGGGGGGGGGGGCTCCCCGCGGGCCCTGACTGTTGTGACAGAGGCTTGGTAGGTCGAAATTTATCAACAGCCCGGTACAGCGAGTTAATGCTCGCGCGCAGGAAGTACTCCAGAAGTGACGCAATTAAGAATAACTGCATTCCCTATGTACGCCGTTAAGGGGAGGGTCTATTGGTAAATTTCGCACGATAGACACGTCAAACAACAGTACAGAAATGGATGCCAAACACCTGCAGAATTTTCAAAGACATCTGAGTAAGTCAGTCGATCTGGGGAAGAGAGGGACAGATGTATTAGATCTCTGCATGAATATTATATATCTACACAGTTACTAACTGAACACCATTGATGTCTGTAACTGTTTCCATTGGTAAACTATCGGTGGGACAAGCTGAGTTATACAGATCGTCGTCATATGCATGTGACATGAATTGCATGGTCAGAACGTACCGTTCCTACATACTGTCGAATTAGAAGATGCACGGAGTGGTGAGGAAGCTGAGCCTACAGCCGGCACTCATATATTATATATAAGCATGGCTGATTATGTACAACACTAGTAAAACAAATTCCCTGGATCCAAACCATAGGGCTGGCATAGTCTGGTACGGAACGATATGGCAATAGTAGGCCTATTAACTATTATATATGCTATCACGACAATAAACGGCTATATATACACATGTATATAAGAGCCAGTACTGTAAGAGGTATCATGTCTGTACGAGACGGCACGACCCAAATACGAGATGGCACGACCCAAATACGAGATGGCGCGACTCGAATACGAAAAGGAGTGCGTGTCGAATTATGACAGTGTTCACCCCCATAGACATGGACTCATCATTCTGGCACCGACTGTAAAAGAAATCTGAGCCAGATTGGCTATTGCTATCATACCTGATACTGGCAAAATAACGCATTTGGTACCGAATGATGGGAATATCATAACAGTTTGTATCAATTTGGCTGCGTAGTCACGTGACAACACATTACACAGATTGTGGCGCACCCGCCGCTGTGGGGGCAGCCGTATATAAGGCCCCCCCCCCCCCCCCCCCCCGCCAACAAAATATACATGTATATGCACGTATACCCATACGTGTAGATGTCCATCGCGGCAAACTCTGCCCTACGTCCGATCCGTATACTACAATAACGCATTTGAAAGGTGAGAGGACAGGGGCGGGTCCAGGATTTCAGAAAAGGGGGGGTTGTTAATGAATAATAATTCATTAAAGAGGGGGAGGGTGCGGGAAGGGGTACCCCGCCCGCCCAGCCAGGGGGTCTGGGGGAGCGCTGTAAGCTCCCTCAGCGGTGTCTGGGGCGGAGCCCCAGAAGCCAACGCTTTTTTATTATATCATGCTCAAAACACTACATAAAACTGCGTGCAAATTGTATACATTTTTCATGAGCAATTTACGACTATAAGAATTTATGCATTACAATCGGATGCTTGAAACAGTTTTCTGGCATGTGCTCGCAGATTTCATCCACACTCATGATCACAGGTACTTTTTCTTTATAGTGTACACATGCATGGAAATCAAAGCCAAAAGATGTTGCATATGTTCTGATCCTTCTCGTTGATTAACTAGCTACTTCGGCGATATCTAGCAAGCGCGCTCCATGACCATCTACATGTATACGGTGTTTCGATCTCATATATAGGATCATTTTTCATGTATGTTTAATCATATAGATTGAAGTAAGAACACACTTGAGTTTGAGTTTTTATAAATGTTTTGTTCTTTAGAGTGCAGTGTGATACATGTATTGTAGTATATTGCCGTATTGGAGAAGACATCGCCTCATGCATGGTTGCATTATGATTCATATTACATAGAGACGAGCGAGCGAAAGAAAATCGACTCCGCTATCACAGAACAAGCAATCGCGCGCTATAGCGATCGTTTTTAATCACGTACAGTGGAAACCATCACACTTGCTCCTATAATTTTTTTGTACTTTAATTTTGTTCACTTGATTCTATTTTAATGGCTGTGAGGTAAAATGCAAATCTGACAATGGACTTTCAGTGTACAACTATTCTTCAATATATACTGAAAGTTAAAAAGCATCACGTGACTATCTGTTCTTGTTATTCACACTTGTAGTGACCCAGGTACCAATAAAATTGATAGCAGGATTCCTCCCCCTGTAGGCAATGGATCTTAACCAAATTTGCAGTATATCTAGAGAGCATGCATTAGCAACCTTTGGCCGAGTCGCTTTTTAAGTCCGGTAAAAAGTTACGGTTTTATAGAGCTAGATGTGCGTTTTTAGCTCGTAAAAGCTTAGCGATACCATTTCGTAGTACGCTCTTACCACACGGAAATGATTCGTCTCTGGGTACGTCACATGTTAGATCTATCGCAACAACGTACTTCAGAGGCAATAGGCTATACTTTGCCGTTAAAAAACTGCTATCAAACACCAATAGCTGAAAACCTCCGCCATTTCTTGCAATTATGCCATGAATTGCATTTAAAACGTGACATCATAATATGAATACACTAACGTTACGTCAAAGTTCTTTGTTTATCAATCGAGTCGCTCCCGTACATGTAGAGTAGACTGTAAAACCTGACCATAAATGTATGTGATTATTAATAACAATTAATGTGCAATGCCGGTCGATTCGGTTAGCCTTTTTGCCTTGCTAGTGTGGAAGCGCCTTTGGAATCTTTCTCTTTTGTTCTGAATTTCCTATTAGTGAATGTTAATATAATTCATTATGGTCTGAAAGGGGACCCCCCCCCCCCCCCCCCCCCCCCCCTGGATCCACCACTGGAGGATGAATAGACTTTAAAAATATTTTTAAAAGTCTCGTACCCAGACCCAAGCGCATGGTTGCAATATCGCACAGTTACAATACTTACGTATTTTGGGTCTGGGTACGAGACTAGAGGAAATGAATCTTTCTTGATTCTTGGTCAGTGTTATTGCGCTCTACTGATAATCCTTCCAGCTTCTTCTGCACCATCATATATCTCAATTGTGTTTTCACACGCTTTAGCGCAGAAAAGCCGGGCTACACTCCACAGTGTACAAGAACTGATCGGTATCGCAAAAATAATGCCATACATATACACGTTTCTCTGTCATTTGAGACAATGCATACACTTGCTGGTGAACATCAGCACAACAAAGGGGATCTGCTATAGCTGTGCTGTGCTGCAACTGTGCGTAGGCGTGCTGTTAGACCGTCCAGGATTAGTGTGTACAACCGCGAATTATAAATTCCTCATTCTCTTCGTCCACAGTAGCAGGCATCTCTACTTCGTCACCTTCTCTGCATCAACGCTCGAAGTGTTTCACTTGTAACTCCACGTAAACGGCACTGTTTAGCGAAGCTCACGTTATACATGTATGTGCATATCTGTTATGTTTGTGATGGTTTACATGCGAGCTGGAGAGTAATGGCAACGCTTCGTTACCGTTTTAAAACTAACGCTCGATCGAAAACCACGCCCACTAAAGCCAATCCGAAGCCAATCCTACATATATACTACCGTGGGTCCTGATTTTGGTCAGTGTTTTGCAGGAGAATTGTACATGTACAGCGGACTTGAAAAGCCTCACATGCATGGACACTCCCACAGCAAACAAATCAATTATTGATTCACAATTGATTTCACAGTAAAATCAATCGCAAATCAAGCGCACTTGATTTAGCTGTGAAATCTTGCGTTGATTTAACAATTGATTTAATATCTGTTGCGAAATCAATAATTGATTTGATGCGTTTTTTTTTTTATTGCTGTGTCCCCCTCTTGAATGATGAAAGTTTCTAACAAGATGTAAAAACATTCCGGCTCTATGAAAAAGTTTGGTATATAGGATTTGAAAGCAATGGTTGTGTAAAAAGGAAGAGAAGAAGGAATTGGAGATACAATAATTATTCTTATATTTACTATAATGAGCAACATAAATGTAATATTCTACAAAGTGCTAAATATAAGAATAATTATTGTATCTTCAATCCCTTTTTTACACCACCATTACACACACGTACACTTACCCAACAAGCACGTGGTGCATTAGCCGAGTATGAGACTATGACCGGGATTGTCTTCTGCTGCCTTCAGTATCGTACTATTAGCCCTGCACTTGCGTGCATATGCATCGTTACCTGTGCTAACTTACAGTGGACTATAGGATGATTCGTCTCTGTAAAGTATAATAGTATTTTCGGTGACGTCATGGAAGGTATCACCTACATGTATATCCCATAGTACGTTTGGCTGGTCGGTCGAAGAAACGGCCCGCTGTTCGATCCCAAAAATAGACCGTTGTTCGATCCCAAAAATAGATCAATGCTAGTTCGCGTTGATGTACGGTAGCTGAAGTGGATGTTTGTTTGGTCGCGGAATGGGATCAATGATCGATCGCGGAATCGGACCGTTGCTACATTGTTCAATCGCAAAATCGCGTGGCGTTACAATGTTTGGTCGCGCGACCTCCAGGGCCACCGTACTTTAGGGTTTAGGGCTACAAGGCGCGAAGCGCCGCCGATGCCGACTCCGAATCCGGGGTCAAATTGCACCCGCGGTGCTGTCCAGACACTCTTCATTGATAAAAACGAGCACCCGTAACAAAATTGAACAGCCTCGTCCCGAGTCCGCTTCGCGGATGAGGCGCCTTCGGCGCAGTACTGCGCGCTTCGCGCGCTATACTCGCTCTCCTACAGATGCAGCCATAGATTAATCCTGTCAAAGCTGCTTGTAACCGCTGATGAATTATGCGCGCGTTCGTCACAATAGGTGGACTATACCCCCGCTCGGCAAAACTTTCATATTTTTTCCTATGAAAATAACTTTTCTCTTTTGAAGCTACTCACTGAAAGGGAAGTGATACGGGGTCATTCCTGGATAGAAAAAAAAAAAAGGTATCATGCAAGCGCGTGCGGATATATATAAACAAAGTTCGAAATTCGTCTTAACTAGCGGGCCGGAGCACCCTACCTTTTTATATACTGATGCTCATGCAATGTTTCGTTCTTATTACAAAGAGGAGGATATAGGTTTGGTTACAGCAGAAAGCTAGCAGTAGTGTGCGTCGTATTGGGACCGATCCATGTCGAGCGACAGTTTTTCCTGACGACAGAATTTCCTTAGGATATACGGTCGCTACGCTAATTGTGAGCGGCATAATTTCCTGAGGAAAAACTGTCGCCGCGACACAATTTCCGGGCGACAAATTTTCCTGTGACAAGGGCACCCCTCCCACCCAGCCAGCTAGCTCAGGGGGGTGTGGGGGAGAGCCGTAAGCTCTCCCATCGAACGCCTTTTTATGTAGACAAACACTACGCAAAAACCGAGGGGTCCCAGCGGCGGCGGAGCAATATAAAAAGTGATACGGCGGCCCAAGGGGGGGGGGGGGGGGGGGGGGGGGGGGGGGGCGCCATTTGACAGCCGTGAGTACGCCGGGTTGTCCGCTTTCGGCCGATTTAACGAGCGGGGGGGGGGGGGGGGGGGGTCCGCTTTCGGCCGATTCAACGAGCGGGGGAGGGGGGGTGGGGGGGGGGGGGGGAGGGAGGTTTGCGAAGACATACGTGTTAACCAGCCCCTGACCAGGTCTAGGTACAATCGATTAATTATTTTTAACGTACATCTGGGGAAAAAAAAAAAAAAACGTCAAAAAAGTGGTACGGCGGTGCGCACATATTATAAAAAGTGCTACGGCGTTCGCCATACTTGCCGTAGCGTCTGTGCCGCCTATGCGGTCCGACACGCCAGAAATCTCGTACGACCAACTCAAGAAATTAATCCGGCTCTGAAATACAGAAATCCGGCAGAAATTTCCGAAATATATGTTCTAATGAAATTTCCGTATTCCAGTGAAATTTCGGCAGAAATTTCTGAAATTTCCGTATTTTAATGAAATTTCCGGATATCTAGAAATTTTACTCCAGTTACTGAGAAATTTTAGTCACCCAATGTTTGAACAAAAGAACAATTATTAGTTCGCTTACCAGATTATCGGTGTCCCCAGCCAAGTGAGAGTTGTTTCCGCTCGGTTCTAGGTGTTCTAGGTGTACGAGTATCAAACTACCTTCGGGGCGTTTCCAGACGAAACGTCATCTTCATGAATTAATTTATGGTAAACAAAAGCAGGGCATATACATAGTCATTATTTGTGCATCTACTAGTAACCTATATTGGTATGCACAGTCTGGGTATGCATGTGGCAGGTAATATTGTAGTAAACAAGCCTTTGGACAAACCGAAGGTATATATATTTGTGTATCTTCCGAGCGCGTCTTCAGTATGTCAAGTCTGCCACGTGGCCCATGTCCAGATTTGAGTAACCTAAAGATGCGTGTGCTGTATGAAACGCTGTCAGCCTGCCGGTACTAGTTGGGCGTAGCCCGACTTGCAAAGGTCGGGCCACGCCCAACCTTGCAATGGTCGGGCCACACCCAACCTTGCAAAGGTCGGGGCCCAACCTTGCAACGGTCGGGCCACGCCCAACTAAGCCTGGACCTGGTAAACGATAGTTTTTTGGCTTCATATTCCATCTAATAACGTTCATAGCTCGTCTGAGTCGTCTCGCTCTGTCAGCCCAGACACTCGCCCAACACAAAATACGGAGATATTCGAGAGACGTCGGAATGAAATCAATAATTGCGGTGGAAATTAAGCAGAAATTTAGAAATTTCGGAAATATGCAAAAATCTGGAAATACGGCAGAAATCTGGGAAATCTGCAGAAATCTGGGAAATACGCAGAAATCTGGAGAAATTTCAGAAAATTCCGCACGGGCTATGGGGTCGTGTCAGACCCCTCGGCAAAAAACACAGTTATGTTCGTTTTGAGACCTTGCCTCTGCTCATGTAATATAAAACAGCTATAGTGCAGCCAAGGTCACTTGTGGTAGCCGTTGTACGGGTAGCTTATACTTAAGGTTGTTAGGTAAAGGTGATTTGTGGTCACAAATTTTTTGTTTGGCTTGCAGGAAGTGTGGCAAGTAAAGATACCCACGAAGCCATGTCCATGTAGAACTTAAATGGATTTGTGGTCACAGGTCACCTCACCACAATACCTTGGTAACAGTAAACACCTATCAGTTTGACGCCTATAGGATTAATCGGTTAATACTGAAGCTTTGCTTGTGCAGGTAAGCTAGCTTATTAGTTAAACTAGTGTCTCACGATCGATTTTAAGTCCACATGTATGTATAATTAACTAGCAGCAATACCGAAGCTAATTGGATTGCGCTTGTTGATATCATGTCAACCTATTATTTATTTATTTTTGTTGTTGATGAAAAAGTGCAGTGGCCATGGCCGCTGCTGCCGCCCCATAATGCATGCGATGACGTATATGTCATTCTTTAAAAAGCAAGGTAATCCATCGCATGATTTGCCATGCACTAGCAGTAGCTGCTGTCACAGGGCTGCATGGCGAAAACCTTTAAGGATTGGACCGGCGAGGGAACGGAAAATCCCCCATCGGCCCCATGCACCCGCTTTGCAACTTTCGCACTTTTTAATTAAGTCAGAAACATAGTATAATTGCATAGAAATATGGTAATTGAATACAGGGCCGGTCCGCTATTGGGTAATTCACTGCAAAATAGGTTGAATTGGTTGCTATGTCAACCCAAGATTTGGTCCGAGGTGTCGACTACATAGTGTGTCGACTACATAGTGCATATACCAAATTTAGTTAAATCGTTTAATGGTTTTATGTGCACACTACGTATAAATATAATTATAATATATATGTATAATTTATATTGGTTTATGGTTTAGTTTACTGGTTAAGTGATATAGGATGAGAATTAGAGCAACCTTGCCAGAGCATCAACTCAGCCATTAAGGTAACTTTGCAATTTGCTCTCCTATAGTCGTGTCAATATATGTGTTTATAAGCGTAGGTAACCAAAGTATACGGCATTTTATTTGGGACATGCATATGACCGCGTACCACTGATTGAAACGTTATACCAATTTGCTTTTAAACATTATGCCAATCAATCTCTGACCATGCCAATTTGTGGGCATGTACATGTACATGTAACTTTGCAATTAGCTCTTCTTCATGAACAAGGCTTGACCTCTCACGTGATCCATTAGGACTCGTACAACGTTTATCAGTTTACAATCCGCGTTTCGGGCAGGAGGAACGAACTTAAGAGAAGTAGGAGGGTACTGGGTGAGATCGTTACTGCATGGTGCACGTGATCTCTCCCATGCTGCAGTACCCTCCTATACTCCCATCCACCCTCCTATCGTCCGTTCTCCCTTAGGGTCAACTATCGATAAGGTTTTGAGCTTATCGGTAATTATCAGTAAGTAAACACCTATTATCGAATATTTACTGAAATTACTCTACGCCTATCGATAAAAAAACTTACCGATAAGCTTTCTTACTGAACGGTAATGCACTTATCAATGCCACCCGGTACCCCCCCCCCCCCCCCCCCCCCCCCCCCCCCGTACGGGCAAGGGTCGGGGATTGACGTCGCATCATATCAAACTATACTGCGGTATGCTGTCAAATCCTCCCTATCTAAGGGGTCGGGGTTTGACACACGATGAATTCGCGCGAGCACGGGCATATACATGTACAAGCCGCGGATGAAGCCAACATATAGTAACACGAGCAATTGTAGAATGACGACTAGTAGCTGACGTCTCCGTTGCCTTCTATAGCTCCGTTTTGTTTTATTTATTTTAAAATGTAGATGCGTTTGTCATACTTTTAAACTCGATACTTAAAAGATAATAAAAATAAAGACAATCGATGCCAATATACAAGACAATTTTCACACGCAACAATGAGAGCAGATAAATACATTTCTGATGTATATAGGTACATATTGCATGTGTCACATCAAAAGTCAGTCTCATCAGTTGCTGTACGGGTTCTGTTGAGTTTGGCTGCTCCACAATTTTTTAATGTCTCTACAATTCACCTTCAGATACATCATTGGTAGCTGTATTGCAACCATATATCTAGTGTTTTCTTTGCAGCTGAATTATTATATCTTCTGAGTATTTGCGATTGTTTTGCACAATTCCGAAAGGTACTGAGTTCTTCAAACAACAGAGGGCGGCATAATTGCTTGCAGCTTGCATCCACAACGTTGAGTGGTATATAGCCGTGCCCTTTGCAAACCCCTTCACAAGTTGGACAAGTGCTTCCCCATGGTCCTTCAGTAGGTGTGACTGTGAAGGTCTCCCTGAACTTGGAGGCAGCTAGACGGTTACCCATATGGTTGTTGTAGACACACGAATCATCTGCAAATGGTTTTTAAAAAGTACACATCTAACCTTTTTATCATATAAAAGCATGCATGTATGTACATCTGTGCAACCAAATGTACAGGTGTTTGCTGTGAAGACATTTTGTTGTTTATTAAAATCTCCTTCAGTACATGTACATTGTGGTCTCACTTGTTTACGTAGATTATCTAGTGTTTAGGTAGTATGGGTAAACTGAAGACCAATCACAAGATGTAGAATTTGCATGAATATCATTAGGGCTGGTAGAGACAAATATAATACAGCTTTATACTGTACTACATGCGGGTATAATATGAACTCACCGGCCGCGGCTGTGGTCTTGTTGAATCAGGAATGGTCCCCATGCAGCATCGTGGTTGGTACTTGCAATTGGCGTGCAGAACTATCATTTTAAAACTCGCTCATACTTGCAACTGGACTAATGTCGTCCTGAAGATTAACAAAGACCTTGTGATCACCCCACTGTTCTTCTAAATCTAAACTTCGCCGCCGAGAACGTACGTATACGTCGCAGAGTGAGACGTTATATCAATAGGCAGTCCCTCCTGAGAACACTCAGTTTTGTCTTGCGCCATTGCATATTGCATGTATACGATAGTACAGTATACATGTACAAGTAATACGATATTACATATATAGTATACATGCATGTAGGCGTGGCTAAACGTCAAATCCCCTAACATGTCAAACTGCCCCTACCTACGTATAGCACGCCGGTCAAATATTGTCAAATCCCCTCCTAATCCCGGCATCGCCCGTACGGGGGGAGGTACCGGGTGGCATTGATAAGTGCATAATGATTACCGCTAAGGACGAGGGCGTGTCCAAAGGGTATCTGTTGTCATCTTAGTATCATTTGGCATCCGTGGATTCAGTAGGTTGTGGCCTTCCTTATTAGTTCCTTGCATGCATTCCTTCATAGCCTGCAAGGTTAATGATGGGTTCCCAAGTGTTGTGTGCGGACTATTAACGGTCCTTGGTCCAACTGACCTACCCATAAAATTTCGTACTTTGGTTGGCCTTCGATGGCCAATAATCTCCTTCGGAATAACCTGATATTTTGCAAGGAAGCTGCAATGGCAACTTGTTCATATGGACCCTAGGCTTTTGTGATGACGAAGCGTTTAGCCTATATGGTGTTTCTTATCTAGTAGCTTTATTTTTATACATGTAAGTTAAAAACGTCAAGTCTCTGTAGTTGTTAATTGTACACCAGTACCAGCGGACCGTATATTGATTTATATCGGTTACGTGTGTCCGCAAACTGCTCTGATGTCATAGTGCTAGAAACAACCTCTATTCATACATGTACTCATGTTGTACACGTGTAGTGCAAAAATTCCCTCTAGTAATTATTCATAACACTAATTCGGTTAATTTTGCCCACATGTTGTCGTGAATAATTATTTGGAAGGCCATATAAAAAATCAATAAGAAAGCCGAGTGTTACCGATAATATTCGGTTAGAAGCTGAAAGGTAATGATAAGAAAAGTGTCTTACCGGTTGCTTAACGGTATCGGATAACCGGTAGGCGGTAAGGACAAACCTTATCGATAGTTGACCCTATTCTCCCTGCCCTTTGACAGCCTTGGGCCGGGACATCTTTCAAGTTCTTTCTTTTGACGTATAGAAGTATCCGCAATAATGCTTTCTTGACGCAAGCGACGAAACGTTCACAAAACGATCGATTAATCGGCAATATCGGCAAGTATTTTTACGTTTGCGCTGGCATGTAGGCTACAAAACTGCCGTCTTTGGTACTAAACAATACACGGCCAGGAATTGAATTGCGATACGGATCCGGTATCGCGAGCGTTACGTTGGCGATTAAATGATAAAATTACACCGGCGATGGGCACCGCCAAAATTATTTGGCGTACAAAACGTGGTGTATCGCCGGCGTGTACACCGTCGATACGCCAGCATTACGCCCCCAATACGCCTCAGTACCTTGTACGCCCCCAATACGTCGGCGTCATAGTTTTGAATGGTTTTTATTGCTCATCTCGAATTATTTGTAATCAAAGCGTTAGACATACAATATACATTGAAGCAATATTTCTTATTGTTCCAGTTGTGTTCACACTAATCAGTTCCCTTCCACTTGTGAGGTTGGTCCTTTTCCAGCCATCCGCAGCGTGAAGCACACTGATGAACAACAGAGACTGCATGCTTGAGACATTGTTGCAGGAACAAGACGGATTACGTTTGTCCTCAAAAGCAGAGGACAATTGAAGCTGTTTCTGTTGGGCATCCACAATGGGCTCCATGTGGTGTATTACACGTGTAGAATGTTCCAGATTCAGCTTGAAATGAGCCACAAAAAGTTCCTGTTTAAGTGAGAAATTTATATAAACAATTGTATAAATTACTATTACAACTTACTGAATATTGCTTCTCTAAAGTGTAAACCACAGGTCACACAAATTGATAACTTTGGCATCTGTCCCAATGACAGCCTTTGCAAATGGCCAATATTTAAAAGGGTGATACCAGGTGGCAATAGCAGAGTGAAATCACTGAGGTCATATAATGAACTAGTATTATCCAGGTCCGGAGCGTTCAACACAATAGACCCCAACTCTGAATCTGTAAAATGATAATACTGTCAATGCAGGAGCAGACTTACTTACATATATATATATACTGACCTTTCATAATGTATACCAGGTTGATGAATTGGCTTGTCATGCTGCACAGATGTTCCTCCAAGATAGCATTGCACTCCCTTTGAGTGATAAAGTGCTATGAGATCATCTCCACACCTATAACTAAGAAGTAAAAAATACATGGATATGTAAATAGTTTAAAGAAAAGGTTTTGCAAACCTTTCAGAAGGGGAATAGCTAACTTCCGGCAAATGCAAACCTGATGCTCTCCTGAAACAAAAAGCTATTAGCATGCAATATCTTTGCTAGGGCTTGCCTGTTACTGTAAATATTCCTGCACTGATCTGCGAATTGTAGCTCTCACATATTAGGATAATATAAATGCAGATTTTTTTACATGAAAATCCACAAACCTTTCGGTGTTATAACGAGATGTCGGATCAAACATTCTGATATGTAGATGAAGAAGCAAGTGGATTTTCGACTTCCTCCGTAAAATGCTGTGTACTAGTAGCATCAAAATTCTGAACAATAGCCCATACTGTCTGGATTGACTCTGTCACAGTAAGCGATTTTATAAACACCTGCATGAAGTGTTTATATAAAGAATTAGGGAATATTGTATAAATGCTCAGGTGCTTACCTTTGATAATGCTAGCCACACTTCAATCTCAGCAGGAGCCAGGAATGGTGAACGGACAAAGAGAGCCATCTGTGCCACTGCCAATTAAAATTCCTACCAACAAAAGTTTTGTAATACTTTGCAATATTTCCTGAGATTCTACTGACCAGTGAAGCCAGATGATAGTGTGTAGTTTTTTTTTTTACAACTTAGCAATCGTTGCCCACAGAAGATACTTGTATGGTCCTAGAAGAAGTGTGTAAAACTTCAAGTGGCTAGGCGGCAGAAATAAGAGGGATATAAGTATATCAATATACATGTATACTGAATGATTTGCATACCTATGTACATCTTTGGGAGGTGAAGAGCATTCTTTGCTGTCAATAGTGGACATCAGCCTCATCATATGCTAAGACACCATTTATATGTAGGACAAGTATGGGCATAACAAATGCAACGTATTGTTTACCGTCATTATCATTTTCATCACTGCTTGTAGAATATTTTCAGGCGTCGCACGATCAATGTCGATTACTAGTACGCTGTCTTCGCCACGCACCCAATAATTATAACGTTGCAATTCTAATGATCACGTGCGCACTATGAATAAACATACACAAATCATTGACATTCCCCCCCTTGACTAGCTTAGCTAGTCAATGAGGAATGCAGGCAATCAATCCCCAATGAGTTCCAGTAATCGGTGTCTTGCGAGCTGTGCAGCCGCTCTCTTTGGGCGTGATGCAACTTCAGCGCTGGAGGATTCTGTTTCTTGGTCACTGACAGCAGTTGACTGCTGTACCGGTGGAGCGGGAGAACTGGTTTCTAGAGGGTAGAGGTGTTGAACAGGTCGCCTCAATAATGTGGATTTAGAGCCAGACAGTACACGAAGGGACGCCCCCCTCACTGCCCCATCAGCTCCCTGTATCAAGGTCTCCACCTTGCCCATCCGCCACATATTCCTGGACTGATTGGGATCGTAGATAAGCACGACATCCCCCACAGCAATATCGGTATCACCTCGCTTCACCTTCTGGCCATACGCATGACTCTCCCTCAGTCCAGTCAGGTACTCAACCTTCCATCTTTTCCAGAAGTGATCTAGAACTTGATTCAAGTGATGCATTCGCCTGGTCAGAGCTACTCTAGTGCTGACATCTACAAAGTCTAGATCCTCTTCATCCGCCATTGGAACTGGTAGACTGAGCACATGATGACCGATTAGTAAGTGGGAAGGTGTCAATGGCTCATCAAGGTCTTCTGAGGAAAGATAAGATATAGGACGGGAATTCAACGTGGCTTCCACTTCTACCAACACTGTTACCAGCTCATCATGGGTCAATTTGGCTTTCCCGATCACACGTTTCAGACAGCCCTTCACTGATTGGATGATCCTCTCATAAAATCCCCCCCACCACGGTGCCTTTTCAAGAATGAAGACCCATTCAGTGTGCAAATCACTGAGGTGCTGCTGTACTTCAGGGTTACGTTGCAGAGACAACAGGATCTTGTTTGCAGCCTTGAATGTCTTGCTGTTGTCTGACACTATCCTCTGAGGAGTACCACGCCTGCCTGAGAACCGTCTCAGACAAAGGATAAATGCCTTGGCTGTCAAATCGGGAACTAGTTCCAGATGCACTGCTCGCACAACACAACAGGTGAAAAGGCAGATCCAGACCTTGTCACCTCCCCTTAGGTACAGTGGACCAGCATAGTCAACACCTGTGGTAGTAAATGGTGGTGATGCCTTCACACGGAAGTCAGGTAGTGAAGGAGAAGGTGGGCCACTAAAAGCCTTTGAGCCATATCGTCTGCAAATTCTACACTCGTTCAAGACCTTTCTCACAAACTGCCTTCCTCGTATAACCCAGTACCTTGAACGCAACTGTGCGAGGGTTTCCTTGACGCCGTTATGCAACACCCTGGTATGACAATCTCGTATCACCAACACAGTGAAGTGATGTTTCCTATACAGTATTGCTGGATGCTTCGTATCTTCTGGCAGATCAGCATTATCAAGCCTCCCCTGACATCTCCACAGGCCATCTTTGTCGCAGTACAAGCCAAGTTGCCGCTGCCAAACTGGAAAACCTCCATCTTGAGTAAGCAATCCTTGTGAGATCCTTATCCAGTACATCAAGGCTTGTTCAACATTCGCTGCAGTTACAGTGGTTGTAGGAGTATTGCCTCCCTTGACCTTAGCCTTCAAGAAAAGGGCAAACTTCATGACGTAGGCTGTCACTCGGAGAAGTCGTTTCAGTGTGCTGTAATGGTTGCAATCGATAATTGCTTCATCCTGGCTGAACCCTTGAACAAGTAAAATTGAGTGCGCAGAACGATCTTTGACTCTCATTTCAGGCAAACACTCATCTGGGATAGTGAGAAGATCCAGGTTCTGTGGTTGAAATGTGAGGTCACACAGCCATGTTGGAGCAGTCATCCACGACGACACACTACTGGAGGATTGTGTGAAGTCCACTCCTCTAGATGGTAGATCCGCTGGATTCTGATCTCCAGGACAGTGGTACCAACAGCCAGCAGGCACTAACGTTCTGATCTCATTCACGCGATTCTGTACGAACTGCTTCCACTCTTTCTCGACCCCCTTTACCCAGTAGAGCACAATCTTGGAATCTGTGTAGCATTGAGGTCTGTCCAAGGCTTGCTCCGGCATCAGAGCCTGTGTGACACTTGACAGAAGTCGGGAGAGCAGAAGTGCGGCCAACAGCTCCAAACGAGGGATGGATTGCTCACTGAGGGGTGCAACTCTTGTCCTTGAAACAACAAACTGTGCCGTACAGTCGTCAGCTGTTCTTATCTTCAAGAAAACCACAGCAGCATATGCCCTCCTGGATGCATCACAGAAACCAATTAGGGAGCAGGCAGTAGGTTTAGAAATGCCATGGAAGTAGCATCTGGGGACACAGAATGTCAGGGACTTGCGCAGACTAGACAAAAGACACTCCCACTTCATCAGCAGCTCCCCAGCCAGGTTTTCATCCCAGTCCAACCTTGCAGCACACATGTCCTGGAACATCATTTTGAAATGGATCATCACCGGAGACAGAAAACCCAATGGGTCATAAATCCTGGCTGAGAGGCCAATGATGTTCCTCTTGGTCGGTTTTGTTTCAGAGATGATGCTGAGTAGAGTACTGAGGTCGCCTACAAGTTGGTCATCCATTGGTCTCCATTTGATTCCTAACACCTTCACACATTCTGGAACACTGATCTTGTCGCCTAGTGTATTCTTGGTGTAGGACTCATCATCTGGTGCAACTGTGCTGCTACTGCTGAGTGTCATCGCTGAGGTAGATGTAGACTGAAGGTTAGGAGAAAGCAGGTGCTTCTGAAGCGTCTGAGAATTGGTTACAAACTTCCTCAGGTTGAAACCTACTTCCGCTAGCCGCGACACAGCCTTCACTGACAGTTCTAGTGCTTCTTCCTCAGTAGCTGCCCCAGACGTTAGGTCATCCACATATATGGAGCGAATGAATTTGTCCACAAAGGTTGGGTCACTACTCCGGTAGCACTCCATATGATGTCTCAAGGTGGCATTGAGCAAGAATGGGCTAGACGCTACCCCAAAGACCACTCGGGCAAATCTAAGTGTGATGACTCTCGGAAGTGGACTACTGACATTGTCTACCCAAAGGAACCTCAAGCAGTCCCGATCTTCCTCTGCAATTGACACCATAAGGAACGCCTTCTCTATATCTGCAGTTACCGCCACACGGAAAAGTCTGAACCGAAGGAGAATGTCCATTATATTCTGTCCAAATGTGGGACCAGCATACAAGCAGTCGTTCAGGGAGGGTCCTTTGCTCTTAGCAGAGGCATCGTACACAATCCGCATCTTTGTGGTCTGCTTGTCCTCACGTATTACTGCGTGATGTGGTATGTAGTGGGTCCTTCCTGCAGGTCCGTCACTCGATGACTGGACTACCTCCACTATGCCATTCTTGATTTGCTCTCGTATGATCGAGTCATACTGGTTCAGCATATCAGGAGTCGGTTTGAGTCTCCTCAGAAGATTGAAGAGTCTACTCTTGCTGACATCAAGGTTATCTGGGAGCGGTGGGTGCGGTTCCTTCCATGGAAGTCGGACGGAGTATCGACCATCTTTCAGCTCTATAGTCCTGATGAACTTGTCGTAGACTGAGTCTTCTCCTTCCCTCACTCCCAATGTGTCTAAGTCCCAGAACGTCTGAAGCTTCTTGTCCAGGTCAGCAAGGTTCTCTGGTTGAGCACAATCCACCTTCAGCACATGTGAACAGATCATGTTCGTACTGGTAGACCCAGGATGTCTGCCAGGTACAGGTCCGGACAAAACCCAACCAAACCTCGTTTCAATAGCGGTAGGTCCAACTCTTCCGTGCACAATCCTTCCAGTCGCAACCTTCCAATAATAGTCTGCCCCCACAAGAATATCTATTTCTAAGTTGTCTGTGACATTACCAGAGTCGGCGAGGTCTAAGCCTGAGAGGTATGGAAATCGTTGCACTGTAAGATCCAATGGCTGTCCAGAGAGAGGTTCACAAATAAGTGGTACAACATACAGAGAGATCTCAAGATCCGCTCCCGTTCTTGCCTTGAGTCCAAGCTTCACAACATCACATTTTTGGGTTTTCTCCGCTTCAGATCCAAACGTTCTAATGGAGACAGCAACAGACTCCTGTACTGTCAACCTGAGTGCGTCCTTTAGTCTTGTGGATACGTATGACTTCTGGCTGCCACTATCAAGGATTAGTCGGATCTTAATGGTGTCAGCTGGTCTATCCACGCAGTATGCTGCCACAGTTGCAGTCTGCAACAATACTGGTGTTCTGACGTCGATATAGGCTGAGAACGTTGTGACGTTTCCAGGCTGTGTTGTTGTTGTTGAAGTGGATGCTTGAGTGTGCTGAGACTGAGAAGATGAACTTGCTAAAGTAGGACTTGCTGATGATCTGGGTTTCCTGGAAGCACCACATATGCTGGTGTGGTGTCTTGCCTGACAGTTGTAACATCTGCCAGAGGATTTGCAGTCTCTCCCTACGTGTCGTTTCTTTAGGCAGACAAAACACCTGCCTTCCTCCACCAATATCTGCATCCGTGCGGTTGGATCAGTCACTGTTCTGCAAGACGCGGATGTATGATGTTCACCACAGTATGAGCAGGTAGGTGTAAAGGAGTTAGTTGTAGCCAAGGACATTGCTGTAGGACGATCACGACTGGGCTTCCTAGCAGGTGGCATTGTACTTGCAGTTGCATTTGCTCGTTCCCGGGCTGCAATCTCTTCTTCCATGATTTCCATGATCTTGTCAAGGTTCCAGTTCTCCGTACCAACTCGCTTACTTACAATGATGCACAGCTCCTGTGGTAGTTTCTTCATGAGAATAGGTGACAACAAGCTGCCATAGGACTCAGGAGTTATGCCTAGAGACTTGAGGCTTCTGACATGGCCTTCAACCTGGTCATACAGATGACGCAATCTCTTGAATTCTCGCAGTGAGGTTACGCCTTCCAATTCCAGCAGGAGATACATATGCTTGCTAACCACTTGCTGCCTGTTCCCGAATCTCTTTTTGAGAATGGCGATTGCTTCGGCGTAATTTGCAGTAGTGAGCGAGAGACCAGAAACTGCATCAGCAGCAGGACCTTCCAGTAGCGAGTGTAGATAGTTAAACCTATCAATGTCAGATAGTTCAGAGTTAGTGTGAACCGAAGACACGAACATGTCCCAGAACGTAGCCCAATTGGTTAGTTGACCATCAAATTTTTTCAATACCATCTTAGGAAGCTTCACCTTGGAGATTATGCTGCGGTATGGCTCTCTATCTGCCACTGACGTCGTTGCTGATCTATTGCCCTCAGTCGCAACGTGATTCTCGCCATCTCTCTGAGGTTCTTGCGCCACTGTGACAGCAGCGTCGTTCGTAGCGGACGCTTGAGTGCCACGAGATGAAGATTGGGACGACGATTGTTCTCCAAGAGGTTCTCCCGTGTTCCCGTTAGTAGTAGCAAGCGGTTCGCTTCGCTCCAGATCGCTGATAGCCATTTCCAACGTAATGACCGCTAATTCAATCTTCTCTTGATAGATGTCTGCTGTTTCAATCTCCTCTTTGATCTCCTCTTCCTCCTTAGCAGCTTCCAAGATTTCAGCGTCCAGCTTCAGTATGATGTCAAGCTTTTCTTTCAGCGTCTTCATCATCCTCCTTAGCGTGGGTACATTGCATTGCGCTATATTCTCTTCCTCTGAGACTTGGGCGATGATGCGTGAAGTCGATGCCTTGTGACCAGCGCGAATTCTCTTCTTTTTTTTGCGACAACCTGATCAGTCATTTCGTGAGATTCCCGGCTCGAAGGACCATGTAGAATATTTTCAGGCGTCGCACGATCAATGTCGATTACTAGTACCATAGATATTAGAGTACGCTGTCTTCGCCACGCACCCAATAATTATAACGTTGCAATTCTAATGATCACGTGCGCACTATGAATAAACATACACAAATCATTGACACTGCTTCAGTGCTGTCTCATTCAATTCAGTTGTTCAAACCCAGCCTTGATACAAACTGAAAGTGTGCTAGGGCCAGCAATGGTACTTTTGTAATCACTATGTGACTGCAGGATGCAATGTGTACTGAGTATTTGCAACTCCGGGCGCGTGATCAGCTTCATCAACAGGCGGGTCGGCCGGTCGGGGATGTTGTACTGAGAGTAGTCACAGTCACTTGAAGATATAGTTACTCACAGTCAATGTTAAAGAGGTGCTCCCTGGTAAATGCTTACCGTACTTCGATTTAAAGGCGATTCAATCCTTTCTTGCACACACATCGATTCCGTCGCCATTTCAATTCTTTGACGTCAGAAGGTCACGTGAGCAGAAATGCCAAAAGCTATCTCTCGGTTTCAAGCGTACCCTGGACGTACATAGGAGGCGTTACGCCTACGTAAAGATTACACCAGTTACGGTAACGTAAATCATTGACGTATCACTTCAGCTACAATGCCCGCCTCCTATACGCCATTATAAAAGGCGCCGTAACGCTGGCGTTGATAATACGCCGGCTTTACGGTAACGTAAATTCCTGGCCGTGTAGAGGCAGGTATACAAAAGTAGGTCCAAATTGTTTCGTTCTGACTCTAGCGCCGCTTTTGTTTACACCCGCATCGGCGGCAGGATAGGTTGCGGGAATGGATATTAATATGTTTTATTCAAGTGGTAGGGGGTAAATTTAAAGATAGGTATATACATTCTACAGCCAAAATGCTTCGTTTCTATCAGTGCACACATGGTAGCCGAATTCCCCATTTATAGTATATTAGTACGGTTAAATAGCCCCCCCCCCCCCCCCCAGTATATATAACTCATGAACCGAGAAACGGATAGTATTGCTATCGATCCGCAATGGAAAGACGATCATTTTCATGTTTTCTTCAAGTCGCCAGACCGTTTACTTTAATTAAAGGTAGCTGAACAGCCTGAACTGGCTTTTTTCGTATTTTTTTTTTTTTTTTTTCTTAAATGGATGTACTCTACCTGATAGGCTTATAGTCCAATTCTTATCCCTTCAACGTGTTTACTTTTAAAGATATAAGCATACAAAGTTTTGCGTCATAGCGCGTCACTTTGATCCAATTATTAATAAAATATAATAATAAAAGACTTGTTTTATTAACCATGTGATGAACCTACAGTAACACCATAGATAGTATTATACTATCTATGGTAACACAAACAGTCCACGTCGAAGACAGTACCAGCGCGATGAACACTGAGACCCTCCACCTGCGAGCCATCTTGAAAACACATTGTCTTGTCATGTCACATGTGTGCGTGTATAATTTCTGCAAGCTTTCAAGCTTGACCTACTAGGCCTAGTACTATAGTAGGCCCTGCCTTACTGTGTGTTTACTGTGTGTGTGTGTGTGTGTGTGTGTGTGTGTGTGTGTGTGTGTGTGTGTGTGTGTGCGTGCGTGTGTGTGTGCGTGTGTGCGTACGCGTGTTTGTACGTGTGTGTGTGTGTGTGTGTGTGTGTGTGTGTGTGTGCGTGTGTGTGTTTGTACGTGTGTGTGTTTGTGCGTGTGTGTGATTTTGGATTTGCCACAGTCTGCTTATTTTAAAACGTACCGCTAGTCCTTGTGCTTCGACCTTCGCGTCGCTTTAGCTGGTACCGTGACAGTAAGAGGGGAAACAATTACGTTGCCTCACAGGAAAAGTTTATTTGATAGAATTAGCGAACAGGAAAAGTTAATACGTATGGGTAGCGTGGGCTCAGCAGCACATCGCCACTATGAACACACGTACGCTATGAAATCAGAAGCTCATCCCAAAGCTCACAAGGTTGAGTAGAACAGCACTGCGTAAAGGAAAAACGGTGGAAAGAAATTCCTTCAGTTCAGGCTTTGTCACGCATCCACTATCAATTTCACAATTTGTAAAACACGCGTGCACGTACGAACAATAGTTTAGAATTTAAGCCGTTTTAATAATTGGATCCAAGTGACGCGATGTCACATGACTAATTTCGTATTCAAAAGTTGAATATCTCCCAAACGAAGCTTGTAAAAAAATAAAAAATAAACTGTAGAGTGTAGCCTATACTAGTGATTATCTTTGATATGAAGGGCACTTGTTTTTCCAGTTCAGCCTTCCTTTAAGAGAACAAAAAGCTCGTAGTTTTCGTTCCCAAACCGTAAATTTGTCCATAGTCGTCGTCCTATACATGTATGAGAGTTACTGCCGTAATTCTCGATACTTTCGTTTGCTTAGATGTACATATACATGTACCTGTCATTCATTGCATTGATGCGCTTACATCTTTTAGTACAGCTTGTACCTTTTGATCACTTCATTTCACGGTAAGACTTAATTAACCATGAATGCATCTTAATTATTTGTTAGAAGGGGGGGGGGGGGGGGGGGGCATCTTTAGACCCAAAATGCCCCCTAAATCCATCCGGGCCCTGTACATGAATATATTCCGCACAGATCAGTTTGGGCAACTTATTCCACAGCATTGTGGCTCTGAATTCAAAATCTTGTCTTTACATGTACATATAGGTATACTGATGTAACAATGCAGATGGCAACAGACAACTACTACACAATCAGCGCACTGGAAGGGTTTGATGAAAGGAAAGTTGTAGGTCATGGAGCATATGGAGCAGTTTATGAAGTTAGGATGAATGGAACACCTTGCATTGCTAAGAAACTTCATGACATTTTGGTAGGCCAAAGAGGTAATGCTCAAGTTGGAAGGCGTGAAATGGAAGCTGTAAGGAGAAAATTCCAAGATGAGTGTAAACGCCTTGGTAAACTAAAGCATCCTAACATTGTTCAGTTTTTGGGCGTATATCGTGATAAGGATGATGATGTGCTTGTAATGGAATACATGCCCATGGATCTAGCCAAGTGCTTGGATAATTGTACAGAACAACAGTTCAACATACCACTTCCAATAAAGCTGTCCATCCTTCAAAATGTGACCAATGGGCTGCTTTACCTTCATTCCCTAGCCCCACCCATCATCCACCGTGACCTCACTGCATCCAACATTCTCCTCACATCTGATATGAGAGCTAAGATAGCTGATCTTGGGGTGTCAAAAGTATTTGATCTGCGGCAAGTTCAAACCATTCAGCAGACCAAAGCACCTGGCAATCCAGCCTACATGCCACCAGAAGCACTAATCCCAAAGCCCCAGTATGACATACAGTTAGACATATTTTCATTTGGAGTGTTATCTCTGTACACAGCCAACCAGGAATTTCCTGCCCCACATGAAGTGGCACCTACCCAAATCATCCTTGAGCAGAAAAGAATACAGGTTTTAAAACGACAACATTGGATTGATAAGATGGGAGTGGACCATCCTCTTTGTCCCATAGTGGTCCAATGTCTCCAAGACCTTCCAGGGGCCAGACCTCCCATCAGGAAACTATGGGAGGATATGAACTCTCTGTGTACCAAACATAACAAGGATTGGAACAATATTTTGGAGGTACTAACACACATGTTACATGTATGTGGGTGGATTTTAACTTTTAAAACCTACTATAGCATTCATATCAGGCATAGAGGGTGCATTGGGTGCATTTGCACATACACACAAACACACACACACACACACACACACACACACACACACACACACACACACACCTAATGCGAGGATAGTCAAATGAATATAATAACAAATAGTTTGAGTTTAAGCTGGCCAGTATGAAACAAACTAGTATACGTTTTAATACGCTGTCAGCATGTGATTTTCATGCTTTCAGCAAGCCATGCTCTTTTTGATTGCATTGCCTCATCCCAATTTAGTTTCTGTTATTTGAGGTATATTTGTTTTGAATCCGTGACCCGATTTGAATCCAGTCAACCCGGTTCAAATCAGGTCGACCTGATTGAAATTGGGTTGACCCATTTCAGTTTTCTTGACCCGATTTGAATCATGTTAGTGTTTTAGACCCACTATGTTGTTTTTGAGGATTGGGCACAGTTTGGCCATTTTGATAATAAAACACAATGCTGTTTCGAGTTGGTGTTAATTTCCAATAAAATGGAAATTGCATTATCAGTATGAATGTATTATATGAATTTGTGACAATACTGCTCATAATATTTTTTTTAAATGCTAATTGCTGCACAAGTGACATAGCCACGTTATGCAGTCTTCGATTCCAATCCTATTGGACTCCTTGATGCACATTCGGTGGAACATTTGACACATTCCTTGTCCTTGGTACTCCGACACGTACAAAATACCTCAATTTTTTCACTTTTCATGTCCCTATACGTGCTCTCCATATGTTCAGCTTTTCAAAGTTGTATCACTCCATCCTCCAAGCACTGCCCCACATGGATGTACCTTCAGTGTTGAAGTGCAAGTACTGTGGATCATTCCGAGCACAGAGAGCAGTGGCAAATGCCAATGCAATACGACCACAATCATCTGAATTCGTGGTTGATATTGTTAGCCAATAATTGTTATTGGAGATATTGTAAACAAACAGGGATGTCTCTCAATACATTTAACTACATTTGTAAGTCAGAACTGTGCCTCAGAACAGACTGCTTGCAATTGGAGCATGCAGTACGTGGCAGGTATATGTATATACATGTATAATACTGCTTAATTCTGATATGCATAGCTTTAAAAAAAGAAATTCAAATCGGGTCATGCATTCAAATCGGGCCATAACATAGATACACATTTCTTGTGTGCATGTGTATGTATAACTCGTTAGGAGCCAGGCCACTTCAAATTCAAACCATTGGCACATGTGGTACATTTATATAGGCTATTATGTATGCCAGACCATCCATGGGTCACTGACTTGCCAATGAGACAAGATATAATAAAGTGAAGCTGCAGCCATTTGTATGATGATTGATAGAGCACTTCCTGCCAGCAAAAAAAAAAGAGCTGTACATGTATGAGCCTATACCAAAACTAGTACCTAATAGCTTAACTGCTTAGCAGGAATTGTGTTAATTCCAGTACAAAAATTCCACATCATGCAGTGTATATGTACATGTATAGAACTGGCAACGACACAGGTCCTCTGTGAAGGCGCAAGTACATGTAAGGAGGGAGGGATGTAGCTGAGTCATATGTTGATCACACGGTTGTACAGTAGTAGTTGGATAGCTATAGAAAAATTTGCCTAAATTGATGATTTATGAAAGTGCCCAATGATTTTGTTGCTGCAACTCAAGGGCTAACAATTTGACCGAAGGATGCTTGCTATACTGAAACACTACGTAACAGTAATCACATTTTCCCTGCACGTTTCTTCTTTTGGCAAGAATAATCTGCCCAGTTGTATACGTTCAAATCCATACAAATTAATGATTGTCTCAAAACCTGTGGATGGTATATAGTTCAGCAGTTATTAGTGCATTGTTTAGCCATATGAGGCAACCAGTTCAGGCATGGAATATATAAATGGCATTGTTAGACTGTCATTATGAATCACATTGATGTTGATATGTTGGTAGCTGTATTCTCCCATCTTCATTCTCTTTAATTGCACCTTTGTATCATTTAACAGTTAGCTAGAGTTGTTTTGCTTCATATGAACTGGCCATAAAGGTCCAGGTACATGTTAGTTGGGATTTTCACCCTGCTAAATATCTGGCTACAGGCCTGCATATTTAAAAGACAGATCTACATGTAGCAAAGGAAATCAGTTACTGAAAAGCACATATAACACATTCATTCTTCATGTTATATGTACATAATAATTCTCCCTTTGCCTATATCTCTATATATCTCTTGAGGTTTTTTTTTTTTGCTGCCGTGTTTATCAAATTTTCATTAGTAGTTCAAACAGTGAATAACCTCTTGATAATTGCTCAATTGAATGATGTACATGTCAGCATCAAAGTTTATTTTAACTCCTTAGATTGTTGCAAAAAATCGTAACATAGCAAGAAGGTTTGGTACCACAACAGTTTGTGTTGTTTATACTCAAAGGTCTAAATCCTGCATGTCAACATCGGGGATATAGCCATAATGTAGGGGTTTTTTTGTTTACTTCGGTATTATTAACTTGAAATGATTCTAAATGTTTATTTAGTGGTTGAATTGCGTAACTTACACATGCAAATTAAATGTAATGCAGCTTTTTTATTATCAATATTCATGACATTTCTGATGCAGGAAACTATACATAAAGGGGGTTTTACATGCTGTACATAGATACATGTGAGCGTAATTACAAGTATCCTAATGTGAAGAGATTTGCTCATCCTTGCCGAATCACAAAACCCATGAGGTTTGGGTCTTATAAAACTACGTGTACATGTACAATAGGGCAGGACATTTACCATACAATGAATGTAGATACATGTATACATGTATGTACATGCATCTATATGTATTTGTACATCTAAATGTATATGTCAGAGTTCACGACCTACCACCCTGACAAAGGATGAATCAGGTACTAAAAGAGACTGAATAGCAAGAGCCTCCAGGTCTAGAAGGACGTTATGAGGACCCTTTGCTATATACATGTATAATGTGTACTATGCACGTATTGGTTGGTCTGGTACGGGTGTTGGATATAGCGGCTGCGGCTAGATCAATCCTTCACAGTATATGTACATCTAAATGGTGTATGACACTGTACTGTAGTATGAAAATAAGTACCATTCGGAAGATAGTCAAAGGAAAATGTACAAAACTTTATTATACCTGCACTCCGAGTTATCCACCTACATGTAGTAGAGAATGTCGAAGACAAAGATATACTTAGTGCCCTATATTTATATTAATTTGCACTACATGTACATGTAACTGTGCCATAATTGCACATGCAAGCAAGTGCAATTGAGCTAGTTATGTACATTTTTACAGTTGTATCTTTCTTTAAGAAAAAAAACAAAACAATGTGCCTTTTATGTTCAATTAAGCACTACTGAAGATTTAAAATTTCAATACATAAATGTATCATGATGTACATGTAGTTCTCTTTTGACCAACAATACCAAGCTGGGAAGGCAAAGCCCCTACCCGACCATCTATTCATGTGCTCCACCCGCCCTCTTTCGAAGCAAATGAACATGCTTTGGTTTCTGTTGCAATGCACATGATTTAATCCAGACACCATGTACATTTATTTATCCTCCCTTGTAGCTGATAAAAGACAATGAAGTGCTTAAGGCACAAATGAGGAAACTTGAAGTGGAGATTGAGTTGAAAAATAAGGTGCATAGTACACTAATACATACACATGTATGCCATATTATTTTATGTATATGTAGTGTGTTTAAATATTGGTTGTTATGGCAAATTTATATTATAAATGTCACTGTAAAAAAGGCTGAACTGAAGAAGAAATATGAAAATACATACATACATACATACATACATACATACATACATACATACACACACACACACACACACACACACACACACACACACACACACATACATACATACATACACACATACACACACACACACACACACACACACACACACACATATACATGAATTAAATGAATTTGCAAGTATTTGAATGTCCTAGGCTTTGGAGCCAGCAGAACACATGATGCATGAGGTCAATAAAAGTACATGTATTTTTAAAAGGTACAAAAATCAATAGTTGAAAAATTATTTTCATTGCTAGTTGCAACTAGATGGGTAGCTTTGGACCAATTGCACATGTTTCTGCAGACTTCAAAATCAAAATCCCCTCATATTACACACAATAAATATACATAGATGACTAAAATTAAGATAATAACCATGAACAGATCATTGGTGATGTAAAAGCAGAAAGGGAAAAGGAAAAAGCAGCGTGGGAGGCAGAACTGAAGAAGAAAGATGATGACTGTGATAGGATGAGGCATGAGTGGGAAGAATTACTGAATAGGTGCAAAGTCCAGAATTCTGAATTAGTAAAGCAAACAGCAAAAGTGCAACTTTTTTTAGAGGAAAATAATCTACTCCAATCAGCATTTGAGGATGTCAAGGGAAAGTATGATAAGATTCATGATGACATGCAGGTGACCAAGCAGGAACTTGAAAGGCTGAATGAAGACAATCAGCTGTATCAAATAAAAGTGGAAGAAAAAGATAAAAGGCTTGATCAGTTAAGTTGTACTGCAATGTCAGAGAAGAGATACTTTAAGTCTGACAAGGAAGATGAAATACTATGTGGTAAGGTGTGTGAACTGGTACAACATGATACTGGTACATGTCCTGACTGTATTGAACTTCAGTCCAAAATAAAAGAACTAGAATATTGGATTGAACAGCTAACTGCAGATCATAGTGCAAAATATTTCACTCAGCAATCCCCTACTGCGTTCTGGATGCTAGTGAGAAGTGCTTCTTTGCGAAAAGCTTTGCAGTTTAATGAGACTGAGTCCACCAATTTGAAGGAGGAGATTATTAAGCTGAATAAGGATGTATACATGTACCAATATAATAACAAGAAGTACAGGCAGACCTTAAGTAGCCTGAAGGAGGAACTTAATATTGCAAAGGTACATGTGTACATGTATACACTATACACCCTGTATATGGGCTCATTTCAGTAAGTACTGCATGTTGCATGTAAGTCCATGTGCTTGGGCATTAAAGAGTTTTGTGCATCATAAACTGTACAACCAGGTGTATCGCAAAAGACCTTTCAGCCGTTTAAAGGGACTAGCTGTACATGTACATGAACCTACTATTATGCTCCGCATGTTTTTATTTTTACTGCACAGATTGTAATAGATTTCTCTACTAGTGCATTTCTATTATTTGTACATGTACGTATTGTATACCATGCAAATGGATTTTGTTACATCTATAGAAGCCCAATCCTAGAAGTAAATTTTCTACATGATGTGGATGTGACTGTACCATTAAATGTAATGGAAACATCTTGGTTCTATAAACAGCTGCACAGCAAAAACCTTCTCCTGTAACCACAGTACAATTGTACTCCTGGATGATGTATAGGACACTATTAATAGATATTCAATGGCAATCTGAATGTAACGTTGTTGTGGCATGCAGTCACCAGTACTGTGGTAATTTGGTATTGATGATGTTTTCTTCTACTTGGGTAATGCATGTAAATGTCACTGTAGGGTCATCTCATAGAGTTAGAAGAATACAAGCATCATGCTGAACAAGAGCTGAGAAGCCTTCAGGCCAGGACAGCTGCACAAGATGCCTTAAAAAACCATGTCTTGGCTGCCTCAGATGAACTGTTTGTGCAAGTCCAAACTGTGAAGGTACATTTAGAGACCTGCACCAGGGAGGGATGAATTATGGGGCCTGCATGAATCAAGTTTGCATATGATTAATTCAGTGCTCTAGTGCACGTATTTGGAGATATTTATTGTTCTGATTTTGTAACTATACCAGCATTTGTATACTGATTAACTGCTGGTGCAATATACATGTACATGTACTGATCCTATTCCTAGAATGAAAAGGAGGCACTGGAAAAAGAACAAGTGGTGCACTTAGCAAAAATAAAAAAATTAAACAAAGAACTTACTGAATTTAAGGTACATACAATGTGTATGAAATGTAATGCATTCAAATGATATTTTTTATATTCAGGTACAACATGAATTCATTCAGGTTGCTCTGAAAGAGGCAGACACAGAGCATGCATCAATAGAGAAGAAATTCGAGCAAGAAATGTCAACAGTTGCACTTCAGAACAAGAAGTTGCATGAAAACTATAAAAAGGTTTGTGTGGAGCTTGCTGATGTCACCGAAAAGAACAAAACCTTAGAAGAACACATTGGAGTACTTCAAACACAGGTATTACATGTACATGTACCTGTATGTGTGTGTACATTTTGATCATGCAATGTTGCATGTCCATGTACAATTTTTACATTTGAGGTGTTCCTTATTTCTTAAAATCATTCTGTTCATGTGCGATGAACTTTGCTATGTATTTTGATTTGCTCAGTGCTCTGCACGGTACATGTACATGTATATATTAACTCTTTGCCCAACAACCTGCACATGGACAAGTAATTAATGGAACTTTAAAAGGAAAACTATGTAGGAGCTGTTATACCATTTTAAAAGTTGATCCCCCTAATTCATTTGTGACATCAGCGGTAAAATATACATGTACATTGGTCTGGTGTCTGAGATATCCATGATGCAGTGGCAGTGCAGCCGTTCCAATGACACATGATCGCTTATTGAGAGAGTGACAAAGCAATGTCGATAGTGACCCCATGGCTATAAAATGCATTTCAGGGAAATTGGAGTCAGTCAAGCAGAAACTTGCTAACACTTTGTAGGATTGTTCCTATACACATGTTCTCACAAGTGCAACTCACATGACACACCTAGGCCTGTACAACATGCACACAAACGCACAACACAAAAGCCCATCTGTACATGTATGCACCATACCAGTGCGAAATAACCGTTCTGGTATGCTACATGTACATGTGCATGTACATGTAAATCATATTTAAAACTGGACGCAATTGAGTGCAGTACTACAAAAATGTGTTTGGGGGGATGTGCCCAAGCATTTTCTTTGAAGATATGGCTTCCATGTTTGTGTTCTGGCTCCATATTGGCTTAACAGGTTACTGCTTATACATGTATTTAAATGCATGTACACATAGCACACTGAATGACCTTGTGTGTCATCTTATTTTGGCTTCTAGTACTCTTAGTGCACTTGTTTTACGCTTAAAATGTAACATTACTTGCCTGCAGGAAAACAAAAACATGTACATGTAGGCTCCAACAATATGTGTGCATGGAGAATTGTTCTTGTACAAGAGAAAATGGGTATCTCGTTACATGTATGTGAAATGAAATGTGTTAGTACAAAACCCTGTTTTCTGGTATGTTGTTGAATTGAAGTAGCAGCTGAGCTTGAAATACTGGGTGTTCTTCAATCAAGGAAAATTGTTTATAAATTAACCACAAACAGTTAATTAACTGGAAAATGTTGTAAAAAGTTCTAAATGTTTTAATATGGTTAATTGATATTGATAAAAGTCTAAGGACCATATCCAATTGATGCTAATAAATGTAGCGTGGGTGGTTAGTCAAAAGCTGCAAATTGTATTTAATTAACTACTTATGTTTAGAAATTATCAAAAATTGAAATCTTGATTTTTTTAATTTTCACAATGTACTTCATTTAGGGGCCATTGTATCTTGATTTAGTGGTTTGAATTTATTAATATATTCGGCAAGTTATTCAAGAAAATGTTGGATGCCTATAAAATGTACTGTTTTTGATTAGGTGCTATTGGGAAGAATTAATTCGTTTTTGTTAATTTTAATTTCTTTGGTTTTATTTAATTAACTATTAAATTAATATTTAGTTTGTTTACATAAAATATTAAGCCCACATTATTAGAGCATTTAGCAACAATTATTTAACTGTGGACAATTTATAAATGATTTTCCTTCATTGAGGAACACTTTAGGGGTACATGTAAATGTAGTATCTATATACATGTGTACAGTTTAAAATTGGTTATAAACAATGCTTAGAGCAGTCAGTGGGGATGGTCTTCACCGGTATGGTTACTTTTTCTCCACTTACAGGTAGATGTGTACAAAAGTGATTTTGACACTGAAAGATCAGATCGTGAGTGTATGACTCATGAAATTGAAAAAAATATGTTAGCAACTGCCAATGCAACAAGGGAGGGAAAAGGTAATGTTGTGGTAGTATCCTACAACAAGAACGAGGATGAGGACTGTAAGCAAAAACAGTTGGACTCATTGCAGGAAGTGTATGATGTGGCACTACAGAAGATAAGTGATCATGAAAATGAAATATCTGATTTGAAAGAACAAATTCAGACATTTATTAGCAAAGAAGAAGCATCAAAGCGACCTCTTGAAGAAGCCACAGCTACAAGCTCCAAGCTGAATGAAGAAGTTATGGTTCCCACTCAGCAGGTGAAGCAGTACAAGAAGCAAGCTGACAACTTGAGATCACAAGTGGAGAAATATGAACAGATAATCGAAAGCAGTGTTGAGCAGGTACATGTGCAATGTATCCCTAATGTGCGTGTACATGTACTGCAGGTGTACATGTATGAAATCAGTAACCCTTTGCATTAAATGTTCAGGTTAACATCCCTAGCGTGGCATGCAAATTTTGATCTTTTAGGAAATGTGAGGGATTTTTTTGTGCTTATAGCCAGTAATCTATTTGGTAATATAACTTATCACCTGTCTTACATGTGTATTACCTTTGATGGGAGTTGTGTAGCCCGGAAAACTAAAATTACTTTCTCCATACATGTTCATGTGTGTCATCTATGGTGCAAAATACAAATGTAGGCCAACTTGTCAGCTAACTGTATTTAGTAATTAGAACAACCACTTAACTGTTTTTATTTATTTATTCAAAACTGCCTTTTGAAACCCAACCTATTTTCTTCATGTGATCATACTTTCAAATTGATGCCTCACCTCATCTTTCATGCTTTCATAAGCTGTCACAGTTGCTTAAATTTACAATCACCTGTTACATCATCAACATGGCCAGATATGGCTAAGCATGTGAAGCAGTCTTAGGCATGCAGCTTGTTTGCCTGTCACTCAAACAGTGCTTGTCTCAGCAGTTCTGTCCTCCATGAGGTACATGTCCCTTGTATTCGGCAGGGTTAGGGGTGTAATATGCATGCTTTTTTATATACCACCAGGTTCCAATGAATCAGTGTAATGTGAAAGCGGTTTCATGAAAACATGTACATTTGTATTTTTACATGGCAGTACATACATGTATAGTTTCCTTTTTTTTTTTAGCAGGCTGAACCTGCATGTTTTGTCCCACAATCACAAACTGGAGAGCCAGATGCCAACTACCAAATGAAGCAAAGTGCACAACAAGCCTACCAGATGCAGCGGGTCAGACAGCAGGCACGCCTGATGGGAGTGTTAACCCCTGCAGGGTTTGCCCCCACACCTGGGCTGCAAAGTCTGGTCCCTCCTCCTCCCCCACCGCACCACCCCAAGCAGGGAGCACTACATGACGACGATGACGACCATCCACCTCCAATATTCACCCCTTTTCAAAAAGTGCCCAACAGCCAGAATCAATCACCTGTAAATGTACAGGCTGCATCTGAACAGCCTCTCAATGCCCCATACCAGCATTATCACCAGCCCCAGTCCCAGCCACCAGTGAGATACCCACACACCACTATGGCCCCTGGTCCACAGAGGTACAACGATCGTCATTACCAGCAGGACTGGCAGCATGCTGCAGATGCACAGGGATATGCCCAACCTCGGGTTGGATTGGGTGCACCTCAGCCTCATTGGCCAGTTCAAAATAGTCCTCATGTGATGCCAGATGGTAACGATCCACACCTAGTTCAGGACGTGGGACTAGCCAAAGGGATAGGTAGCGATATTTCCAGTGCCATGGTCAAGCTTCAGGCTGGTGAGGACACAAATGGTTCATCATCAGGGGAGGCCCCTCCTGACCCAAACCTTGTGTGCCCTGTCTGTGGAAATGCCTTCAGGAAGGGAGAAATTCAAAAATATAAGCGTCACATTGAGACATGTGTCAAACAATATTGATTTTCATAGTTGTACGAACTGTTTGATTTTGTCAGTGTGTTGTAAATGTATATGACTTTGACAGTGGAAATTGGAAGTGACGCATACATGTACATATCCCCTCAAATTATGATTCACAAATACATCCGTTGTACATGATCTGTATTGTAAGGTGACCTTACAAAGAAGATGCAACAAGGAACATGCATGTTTGGAGCGAGCTACATGTATTAGGCTAAATATGGAAACACACAGAGTGTACGATGTGTGCATGGATATCTGGTACATGTACAGACCCCTGCTAAGGTCTGATAACATACATGTACATGAAGGCTATTGGTCTCCTCAACACACACACACACACACACACATACAACATACTGACCAACTGAATGCATTCTTCCCTTTACAAGTGTTCGCAGCATACATACTGTACACATGTAAGATTACTGCATGTACAAAAGTATACAGATATTTGAGCCACACACACACACACACATAACAATGTCCACAAATGCATTATGTGGGCTTCACTGGCACCTCTGGACATGTGACCGAAACTTTTTGATTTTTCCCTTCTTGAAGACCTCCCTGCCCACTGGACACTTTAGGTTTGGGTCATCAGACACATGTAAGATAGAGTCAGCCATTGAAGAATCATTAGATATTCTCATCTTCTTAGGCTCAGGAGAAGGCATTATGATGGATGGGGGAAGGTCATCATAGCCAGTTTGTTCACGCTGGGAGTAAGAATATCAGTGGTGTATGTGTATGTACATGTTCATAATTAACTTCAAAGTACATTGTAAACACATGTAAAGTGTTCCAACATCATAAATTAACGGTAAGTTGCTATTTGTTCTAATCATGTGGGATGATGTAAACAAAATAAATATCTATTTAACCAATTAAAATGAATAGCATATATAGTTTACAGCTCCAACATATTCCTTTTAATTTTCAACTTTTCTACTTTATTCATAAATCAGTTGAAATCACAACATACATGTACATAATGACCACTAATTTATATGTGAAAATGATTATCTAAAGACTATATATAATGCTTTAGCATTACACTACCACTGACTGACCTGTGAAATGTAAACATTCACAAATATTATGGTAAATTGTTTATAAATAAACCATAATTGATAAATGTTTAAATACATATAGATGAAATCTTGATTCTTTAAATTTTATTATTGTGGCTGATTACAAAGGTACTGTATCTGATTTGCTTTTGCTTGTTAGAATAGTTAATTATGTCACTACTTATTGTGAACTTGTTCTGATGTTGTTCTGATGTTTACATTTCATGGATCAGTGGTTGTCAAGGTGATGCTAAACCATTACATGATCATTTCAATATTTTGGGGTTGGAAGCACAATGAAATGACTGCAACTACAATGGCTGCAAATCACTTGCATGTAAACTTTCTGGCAGCGATTTACCTATTTTTTTACTACTGATTTTGGAATACCTATAGGTGTTAAAATTGTGCTGAATTCATGAATGATATCATCATGTATTTTTTCCTTAAAGGTCGGCATACACGGGGCGACTTCCTGCCGACTTGTCGCATGCAACTCAAATGAATATGGACAAATGTTCCGCAAACCATCAGTAAACTAAACAATTACGGAACTTTTGTCGAGTTGCATGTGACAAGTCGGCAGGAAGTCGCCCCATGTATGCCGGCCTTTAGATTGTATATTCATATTTGCATTTACACACATTGAAAAACACAATATACATGTACAAATATACAACTTCATCTGAGCCCAACGTAGTATACATGTACATGTACATGCACAGTGGTGATACATACATGTATATGATTTGTGAATGAAGGTTGCCAAACAGTGTTTCGATTGCCCATACAAGGATAGCAACTCTATTGTCCTCAATCACATGGCTCAGTTTCTCCCTCACTGTAGTGACAGTGCTAGCTTTCATGGGACTTCCCAGCTACACTATCATATGAACAACTTATGTGCCCTAGTTCTTATAAGTACATGTGTAGGAAACTAAAGAAGGCAAACCATACAACATGTATTTACTGCCTACATCTTTTCCAGCAAACATTACTTATTGAGCATACAAAATGTATGGAATCCCCACTGAAGTTGGTACATGTACATGTACATGTATACGTACAGGTATGTATAGTTTGTATGCACACATTAGTGTTGGCCGACTGTTAGATGGACCACTACAACATTAATCAGTACATAACCTTGTTTTTCTTTGATTTTACATGTATTCTAACTGAGCTGCAAACTAAGTGTTCATATTTTAACTTGACTATGGGATATCGTGTACACTTAGATGTACAGGGCGATTACTTTGATGTTAATCAAAATACGAGTGGTGTGGGGGGTGGGGGGTCCCAATTGCGATAGGCTAAATACGAGTGGGGAAGGGTGGGTGAAGTCCCCTTTGCGATAGAGAGTCCTTGACTTCAATATACAATGTACATGTAAGAATTCAATTATTTAACACTTGCACATTAAATACTACTCTGTAATTAATTAATGGGGGGAGGGGGAGGTGTTTTCCGGGCAACACGAAAACCTCTATGGATATAATCCTGCTGGTACTGGTACGGTATGCAGTACTGGTACGGTATGCAGTACTGGTATGGTATGCAGTACTGGTACGGTATGCAGTACTGGTATGGTATGCAGTACTGGTATGGTATGCAGTACTGGTACGGTATGCAGTACTGGTACGGTATGCAGTACTGGTATGGTATGCAGTATGTACTTATAATAATTGTTATGTACAATTAAATTACCACAGTTCATGGTACTCACATGATCACTTTGTCTTTTGCGACTGCTTGTCTCAGCTGCATCACCACCTGCTATCTTGGATTTATCCACTATCTACAGTACATGTACATGTATACGGCTTAGATGCACATACATGTATGATTAGTTCTAGACACATACAAAAGCACACTCACTTGTTGCTTGTAAGCCTCCACCTGTTTCTGGTACTGCTTCACCTGGGCCACCTTCACTGCTATCTTCACTTTGGCTGCCTCTAGCTCACCTTCCTGCCTATCAATGGTCTGCTTTGCTGCCTCCAGTTCATGGACCAGGTCTTCTATTCTGGTGGTCAACATTCCATTCTCCTCCCTCTGTGCCTCAACCTTTCTCTCAAGACTTTCAACCCTTTCCATTGCCCTCTCCCTGTCTTGCCTTTCTTGTCCAAAGTCATCCTTGAATGTGTTGCACTGCGAAAACAAAGCACAGAAAAGCTACACAGCTGCTTGTATTTAAATTCAGTGTGTGCAATTCCCTATACAAGTATTTACATGTGAGTGCTCAATGGTCTGACCCAACAGTTAATGAACAAATATGTAATACACCCCCAACATCCACACACCCACACACAGTTACGTCAATTATCTTGCGATATTGAAATTTAAATACATAAATTAATCAATGATAACTGTGATGGGAAATTAATTACTTTTGGCTTTAATACTGTTGCACATTTGGTTGAAATTATTATCCACATTCTATGTACATGTACCCTACATGTAGCAACTAAAATTGATTATTAGAAGTACATGTACCAATATTCATGGTTTCATACAATGTGTGGGGAGAGGAGGGACTTATACAGCCAGGGTGCACATGGAGGTGTGGTGAGGGGTGCACATTGGGGTGTGGTGATGGGTGAACATGGGTGTGTGGTGATGGGTGCATATGGGGGTGTGGTGATGGGTGCACATGGGTGTGTGGTGAGGGGTGCATATGGGGGTGTGGTGAGGGGTGCACATGGGGGTGTGGTGAGGGGTGCACATGGGGGTGTGGTGAGGGGTGCACATGGGGGTGTGGTGATGGGTGCACATTGGGGTGTGGTGAGGGGTGCACATGGGTGTGATGAGGGGTGCACATGGATGTGTGGTGAGCGGTGCACATGGGGTGTAGTGAGGGGTGCACATGGGGGTGGGTCCCAGCTCCCATAGGTCTAGAGAAGACAGCTTTAAGGTCTGGGGAAAAGACCTGTGTACTCCCAGTGGGGTCTGGGGAAGAGAACTGTAAACTGGTGTCTGGGGATCAAAGTTTTAACTTTGGTACTGTTTTATAGAATACCTTATGATTGGTTCAATATAGTGGAAGCATATGGACTCATTCAAGTAACTGTTCAATATGCTACTCCAGTTTATGTAGCTGCTAATATGTTGCTCACATCAGCATTAAGTTATTCAGCCTGCGCTGGGCACTCCCATAACATGGTAACTTAACCATTTAATATTGTAATTCAGGGGTGTCTGAAAATCACATACATGCAACATGTGCATATTTCATGCCATTTAATGATGCATGTAGCATAGTGTGTGTGTATACATTGGAAGCTGGTTTAAAGAAGTGCACTTACCTCTATTTCTGCAATGGATAATTTCTCTTTCAGTTTGCTGACCTCTATTTTCAACTGATCTATTGTGGATTCCTCTTCTTCACTTTCTGTCTGATGTATGGGCTGCACCACAATAGACCTCTGAAATACATTTCATTATATTATAGATATATTTAAGGCTGCTGAGATGATGCACATTATAGACACCATATTGTAGCATGCAGAATGGTGATCTCTACTTCAGATATAGGTATTGCATCATTTACCTTCATCAACATAAGAGGATTATATGCTCCCGTATGTACAACACTACATGCAAGCAGACCTTTGTCAATGGTGACATTTGTGGATTTGTCTCTGTGCACATTGATGCTAGTATTAGTGTTACAGATTAAATATTTCATATGCTATACACTCCAACCACAATGTTCATGGTTTAAATGTATCCACTCCTGCTAGCATGAACAGTCTAAAGCACGAATATTTACCTTCACCGTTGGTTCGTTGTGAGAGGGGTTAGTAGTCTTGCTGCTCTCGCTTTTCCCACTCAGTGCTACAGGTTTTCGGTTTCTGGTTATATAATAATAATTTCTGGTTATAATAGCTACAATCATACACTTGGATGCGTGCACAGTGACGTTTAACTCTCTGGCTCCGTCCTCTTTCATGTATAACTTTCCGCAGGTCGTACCCAGACCCAAACGTACGTAAGCCGTTTGGGTCTGGGTACAAGACTATTGGAGGCCTGATACTCAAAGATTGATAAACCAAGCTATAGTACCTACAGAGTGCTATGGGGTACCTACAGAGTGCTACAGAGTATGTGCCACATAGCATCCTCTGGGCAGCAGGGTTATCCTCTGAGCAGCAGGGTTATCCTCTGAGCAGCAGGGTTATCCTCTGAGCAACAGGGTTATCCTCTGAGCAGCAGGGACAGTTGAACCAGATGCTGCTATCCACTCCCATAGGTATTTGGAATTGGAGCACACCAGTGCACCACACTTTGGTTCTAGTGGCTGCGAGAGGATGTTGGAGCACAGTGCACACCTCAGCTCCTTGGCAATCTTCTCAAGATGAGCTATTAGCGAATTTGGTGTGATGCCTACCTGATGACCTCTACCAAGTGTTGACCTCCTGCTGTGTCATGCACATACCTATACCATGATGTCATATGTTTACTTAAAGCAAATGTACATGTATACTCATGTTTCAAATAACATCAGTGCACAGTTGTGATGCACTCACTTTGTGATCGCATCCTCTCTATGCTCAGCTTACAAAAACATTGCATGCAGAACATCTCAGTCCATAGATAATATTACTCACGTGATACGGTCTCTATATATATAATTATATATATGTACTCAGTACTATTTTTGTAGTTAATGAAACCCCAAGATCAGCCATGGGTTTAAACTTGACGAAGTTATTTTTTCCCGATCTTGTAAATACACTACTTCCTGCCGATGCCATTCAATTGTCTCCAGAGGAGGAGAAGTTGTTTGTCGCTGCTTTACAGGGCCAATGGGATCTTGAGGTCATCGATACCTCCCTACATCGACTCCCTAACTATCGGCCAGGCCGCGCCTATATCGTCACTAATATTTCATATACGAAAGCAAGAGTCCACGGCAAGAGCTATACGATGACTGGAGGGAACAGTGATGATTCCGGACCCGCGGCCATGACATGCACCTTCTCCTTCACCAGAGCAGCCTCGACGGGCCTAGTGTACATCGACAGGCTTGGCTCCTCTATCGTAACTCCCAGCTGGCCTCAGACCAGGCCGCTTGCTGACAAGAAGGGTGAGATTGTTGATCTCAGGACCATCTCCGCCGACATCCGCTGGACGAGAAGCGTGGATTATGATCCTGAATCTAAACAAGTAGTGGGCTTCGGTCAAATGCAGCACTCTTAATATAATTATAAGTGGCATGCATGTGTGCTTGCATGTGTGCGTATGCATATTCAGTATGAGAACCATGTCGTATACGGCCGGATGCTGCTTTGCCCCCGCGTCTTGTCTTGGGGTTGATGGTGCCTTCGAACCGATTGCGTGGCGACTAACTAACACTCAAACGGATCGTCCGGTAGTGAATTTCATCACTTTAATAGTCCAGAACAGAACGTAACATAAGAATAAAATTGATGACCATTCCTTGTATGAAGGGAACCTAATACAAGGTTTTTATCCATGTCACATGTCCATGGCCCCTAAGGACCGTTGCCTTAGGACCGTCCGTGACCGTATTCATTTGACGGTTTTTGACGGCCGACCGTGACCGTGACCGGGAAGCTTACCGATCACGTGATTGAACCGTGAAAAATAATTGGCCGTCAATTTTATTTGCTGGCCGTCCGTGGCCGTCAGAACTTTTGACGGTCCATTAAGCGTCATCAGCGTCGCGTGCAGTGTCTTCTTCCTGCGTGACAAATGTCGTCTTTCTAAGAAAGCTAAAACCTTTGAGGATAAGCCACCTGTACTGTATTATCTATGGCGCGGTGAAGTCTGCAGGCTGCAGCAAACCGACTGTCACCAACATGTGGTTTACTGTTATGGAATCATTGTAAGTTGTCCCGTCGCCATGACATAGTCTCGTCCCCAGCCTGAAATTGTATTCGCAATATGCCACTTTTCGCGTAGCGGTGATGTAATCCATCCGCTGCCGCCGAATGTGGGTCTGGGGACGAGACATGCCATGATTATGCTCTGTTTGCGAAAAGAAAGAAGGTGTTATCGCATGGATTCCACCTGCGAGCGAATTCTGTCCCAGTTGAAACACATTATTGTGAAGATGGAGGATGGATCCAGCCAGGATTGAATCTGTTCTTTTTCACAGATGCAATAAAGACTTTAGATAAAGGGGAACTGCCACGAAAAAATAATGTTATCTCAGTTTATAGCATTTGAGTAGAAAATAAGAACTGCAAATATGATTTATTAAATATTTGCTTTTATAATCAAGATAAATTCAAGACAACGCAACAAATTTGGTCGCCATGTTTTTATTAAAATTTAAGACCGTTACGTCACTGGTCTCAGGAATCAATTGTGCGCGAATAGAGAATGCCTCACTACATTGCCAAGGGGTGTATGAATTGTGATAATAAGTGCCCAAAGGGTGTTAGTTTTCATCGCTTGCCCCCAAAAATCCATCTCTGCTTCATCAGGTAAGTTTTTGTCATGCTTTTCAACTAGCATACGTATTAAAATAGGCCTACGACATGTTGTGATAATATCGATCGCTCGTTTCAGTGGTTACTTGTACTCCATTTGACGGATATCTCCATAAATGACGCAAACGCTCGTGTATGTAGCGAGCATTTCACCCCCGGGGCAGAGAACTATACATCCAGTAGTTGGGCGTAGCCCGACCTTCCACCAATACGCGAAGGTCGGGCTACGCCCAACTATACATCCAGCTTGTTAATAATCATGTGTACATGGCATGCGCCTGTATGTACGTTGCTTTAATAAGACAGTTACAAGTGCAGTTCGCGTAACACAATCTCCCGTTACCTATTGGGAATAGGAAGATGTATAGGATCCCCTCTTGTCGCCATCACACCTACGTACATACTAAGGCGATGCGTCCAACAAACTCAGGATGATCTGTGATGCACTGGAGACCCTCCACATCACTAAAAAGGTGCCTTATGTGTGCCGGTTCCCTACAACAGCAACACTCTCGTTCGGTTTGGAGAGCAGCGCACTTGGTACTGACACGAGCACCAATTGCAAGCTGTGTTATCAACACGCGTACCGTACGTGCAGCAAGGTCGGCTGGTAAAACACTGTTACTATCACTCTCGCTGGAGATGTCGAACTCATGACTTGTTGGCTCAAAACGGTATGGTAGTAGACCCAAAGCAGGGCCGTAGCATCGATAAAAGAACCGGTCCGGCCACAGAGGAAATGATTCGTTGCCGATCATTTCCAATACGCAATAATTATCACAATCATTAATAATTTGAAATGTTTCTGGCTAAAACCGGTCCGGCCATGGCCGGACCGGCCGGACTGGATGCTACGGCCCTGCAAAGGTTCAATCGCTCATCATATTGGAGACCAGTGACGTCACGCGGTCCTTAACTTTAATTTATCATGGCGCCCATTATTGTCAACTTTAAACCAATATATCTTAACACCAGAGCATACTGACACGTTGAAATTTATAAAACACATACAACCCGATAGATACTTCATATTGACCAAATAAAATTAAAATGTATAAAAGTCGTGGCAGTTCCCCTTTAATTGAACTGATCTGCTCTTTCACACTTGTTCTGCCATATCGTTCATGAACCATTTCTATTGATGCGCGCATGCCAAACATAATTACTGACCGTCCGTAAAAGTATAAAATTTTGACGGCAGCTGACGGCTAGCCGTGTACGTGACCATATTGAAATCATACGGTCCATCTTTGACCGTGAACGTGACCGTTTATATCCAAACGGCCAGCCGTGAACGTGACCGGATTGTAAAAGGCTGGCCGCAGCATCACTGCCTACATGTACTCATATGCAGTGATGCCGCGGCCAGCAATTGCAATATACGATACGGTCACGTTCACGGCTGTCCGACGGTCACGATCGCGGTCAAAGGCTGACCGCCCCTAACCAATACGGTCACGTACACGGCCTGGCCGGCAGCCGTCTATCTTCGATGCGCACGTCATTGCGTAACAAAAAGTGCAAGAACTATTATTTAAAACGTATCATAACAAACTGAGAGCTTTAATCGCGCTGCCATGCAGTGGCAACAGCCTCGAGCTACAAAGAAAAATTTTTAAATTATAAAAGTGATCATTTATAATCGGGCTACGCGTTCAAAAACATATGCACGTGACAACTTTGGTGCAACGCTCTTTTGAATGCAGGCCATGCGGCTAGATAACATAAGACCTCGGAAACAAAAATGGCTCAGTCTGCATGAGCCGGTAAAATAGCGAAGCCGGAATACTAAATTTGTGACCTGAGTGATGCACCGGTAAGAGTTTATGTAGCGTTGCTGGAATTTGAAGAGTTGATCCGGTACAACTAATGTGTTTATATAGCATACTCCTCTTCCTCAACTCATTGCATTAACTGAGCTATCATTATGCATCCATTTAGGGCATCGGTTGCATGGAACTCATATATGTACATATAAATATGCCCTTGGCACCCAATAAAGAGATAATCAGTACTGACCTACACTAAACAAATATCTACTTCACTTGTGCATGGTTCTTCATCCAATCAAAGCCCTAGCATTCTGGCGCATCAGCGTAATGCCCATGCAGGCGACAGTATACATGTACATGTATTGAGGCTAACACCTCAGGCCAGATTAAATGCAAATTAGTTGAACTCATTACAAAGCCAGTATTCAATAATGATGACACTTTGAAATTGTATAGACTTTTGCATGAACACCATAAAATTGTGACACTGTCTATGGCAAGTGGCAAGTGGCAGTCAACTACCACAGCACATGGCATTACATATACCAGAAGTTATCGCTGATTATGGGCCACCACAAGTTTATTGGTGCTTTTTTATGAACAAATGATGCATTCTGATATTTCCTATAACAATAGTGAATATTGAGCTACAAATACTAAATATAAGAAATTTTCCCATGGATGATGAGTATCTAGGCACTGTGCCACGTGAATGTGAAGATGACTCATACCAGTATACAATGGCATTGAGACGAAAGAAAGTTTCAAAATGCATCAGAAGTATTATGTCATCGAGCAATACAAAGCAATGCATTCCCTTACTAACCCTCTTGAAGATACTACTGACAGAAAATTTGATAATGGAAGTCCAGCAGCAGAATGGAAGATTGTCCTAGCAAATATTAGTGAAGATTTTTATGTTGAACGTAAAGAGTTTTGTGCCAGTGTCTATAATTATGAAGAATATAGCAATGTTTATTTTAGGTGAAACGCAGGAGTTGCATCCATTTTATGGGATTACAAGTATATAAAAACATTATCTATGAGAAAGTTGGTGGTATATAGGGTTTGAAGGCAATAGTGGTGTAAAAAGCAGGGTATCAAGGGTTGAATGATAAAGAAAAACGAAATAGTCCTATATTTAGCCCAAGCATGCACAATATAATGTTCCACAATATGTGCCAGCTAAATATATTGTTTTTCCTTATCATTCAACCCTTGTTTCCCTGCTTTTTACACCACTATTGCCTTCTAATCCTATATACCACCAACTTTCTCATAGAGATTGAATGTATTTATATACTTGTTTCACTGCGTTTTATTAATAACTGGATGCATATGCTTTCAAAAAGCATGATACAATCTAAATAGAATGAATTTCATAACTCATGTTGAAACAGACATATTTACATATGCTACTATCTAAACTTGGTATATAGAATATCATTTATATACATGTACATGTACATGTACATGGATGGATATAGTATGACATGTGGTGAACTGATTTGCTGTTTTAATTGCATGGCATCTGACATAAACATTTATATACATGTACATGTACATTATATTTATTGCAGATTTCAATACTTCATAATTGCCAGCTACATGTTTACTGATATCTACAAACCCATATATTGTGTCTCTAGTGTCGAATATCCACAATGCTACACACTTATGGTATCATGCTTCATTCACCTCCATGAATAGAAGATGTTGCCAGGTGGTTCAGAATTGCTGCCAACTGTGCATGCATGTACATGAATCTGTAGGATACTCTATAACTTACAAAGCAATAGGCCTATGCAAAGGTTCAATTGCAGCATCAGTTATGACTTCAAGTGTTACTGCCAGCCATTACTGTTACATGTACAACTGTATTAACCTTGTGGCACAATGTGTAGACCACCACAACTACATTGTACACATATGTTTCAAATACAATTTGTCATTCACAAGATGAAGATATTATATGCATTAATGCATAGTGTACTGATCCACTATGATAAAATCAGCGCAATCATGGCCAAACCTTGAAGCATTGATACCTTTCCCCTCTCCCCACATAAAACATGTGCATGACCCACCCCATGTAAAACAATTTGTTCAGTTTGTTTTATGGACTAAAATTTCAAGCCTAGATTTACCCATATTCCTTGTTGGATTACATGCAGATTGGTTTTATTAAATAGCGTAGCTTTTATATTTAAAAAACAACACAAGGACTTCTACATTACTTTTTTGAACCAGTATTCAACTTATTTTACATTATCACATTTTAGTTTTGGAGGACTGAAATAGTGAGTGCTTTTTAGCTGTATACCATATAAATCAATATGGATAAAAAGTGCATCATGCTGTATGCTACCAAAACCAAATTTTTTCCAGCTGTGGGTGGACAACATGTACATCACAGCTGCATGTATGCATAGCAGTGATGTAATCCACCTGCAGTTGTCTGCAGGTGCAATACTATCTTGAGCGTAGGAAATGTCCATGTGCTATTTACACCTACCTAATCACTGCACAGCAGCAAGTAATATACATGTACTTTATGTATGGACTTTGCTTTGTGAGTTACTTTTTTTTTCATGGTCATTCATAACCAATTTATCTACCCTATTTAGATAATGTGAAGATGACTGGCATTCCAATAAATCCTGTAAGCAATTTCATTTGGTAAATGTACATGTCATTCTGTGCACTACAACTAAGTGTAAAAAATAAATATGCTATTGGTTTTTACGTTGGTGCTGTACATGTAATGTTGATGTGCATACATGTACATGTACATCATTTCTTTGCCTTTCAATACTTGAGTGAAATATGGACACGATAATGTAGGTTTATTGCTTGTTCATGTAGCTGTGTACTTTACATAGATGCATAATTGTACTTAAGCTCATACGTTTTTTCTTCCCAAGATTCTACCATCTTGGAAATGGCAAAAACGTAGACATACCATTTCTATGTACATGTACCATAAAACTTTCAGGACGGTCTGACAATGCGCAATGACTCATTTTCAGCTCGCCATTCAATGTGTGTGACATTTATCATAATACGTTTATTTTACTTTTTAAAAATACACTTTATAACTTTATTATTAATTCTACATTAAACATGCCTTTTTTGGATGATATTTCATCCTTACCTAAGTCTAAACACATTGCATTGTTTCATTGATGTAAAAGTCTTATAATACATGTATGCAAGTTTAAGAATTTTTGGACTTTGCGCAATACTGCTAGAAACCAAGTTATTGAATAGCGTGCCAATACATGCCTTGGACAGCAAGTGCCAACTGAAACTGCAGTTAATCCGTGTAACTGTTTAAATATGACAGGAGTCACAACAAATTTCTTATTAGTGAGCAAAGCAAAATGACTCAAGAGTTAATTGTTTTCAGTGCCATACATACTAGCTATAGAGGCCGGCTGCATATGTTGACAACAAATAATTGGAATGCAGCATCCATTAATGCATGGTTCACATATAAATGAGGTTCACATATGTGTCACTGTTACCATGAAGCTGCGACATTGTACTGATGGTGGAGCAACTGAGGATTATTACATGCACACTCACATACTTATTCAGCCTAGAGTTCTGGATTAAAATAATAACAGGACCATGTATGAAGGTACATGTATGTTACTGCAATCAGTCATAGGAGTAAGAAGTGGATTTGTTTGGTTTAACCCTAACCATAACCCTAACCTTAACCCTAAAAGTCAATAGCGATCACCATACATTGTGTTTTCAGTACTTAATGATCCGTTTCTCCCGTTAAGATAAAGCTACAGACAATATAAAAGCAGCTTTGTAACTATGCTCTTTATACTCATTTGGTTCATTTAGTTTTGCATGGATTTTAGTTTGAATTATTATTTTTGTAAAGTACCTATTTAAGTGTGCATTGTGATTAGTACCATTTGCTGTCAATTTGCAAGCAAGAAATATGTAATTTCTTGGTACAGATGTGCCATTCAGATGCCATTGTTGGCTCCCCCTACAAGTACTTGATGACACATGACCAATATCATGTTGCTAAATCTGCTAGCCCGGGAACTACATGTAACTTATTAATTTGGCCAAGATCATCCACCTCTCGGTGTGGTGTACAATGTACATGTAAGGGAATGTGCTGGTTCCACCACATTTATTAATACCTGTCAAAACTGAGCACTAAATGTATTGCATTGAAGATGTAACCCTAAGGAACAAGTGTCTTTTCATTTGACAAACATATTCATCATGTGAATTCGTTAACCTTTAAGTTATGGAAACAGGTTTGCATGGTAGATCATTTGCATGTACAATAATTCATAGCTGTATGACCTTGCAGCACTTACAGCACCTTAAAATTCAACATTTGCATCACTCAAAACATGCATATTGTACATGTAAATTTAAATTTTGGAGTTATAGTACTGACCAAAATTGCAGTACAAAACTTTCACAAAGATTGTAATATAATAATAAATGTAATTGATGCATACATGGATGTGATGATGAACTTGTTCAACAAACCCCTGCAAAAAATTGTGCATAGAAAATACTAAATATGTACATGTACATGTGTATACATTGTATTGTACAAATGTATGTACATGTACATTGTATGTTACTTGTATCATTTATCGATTAAATCTTTTTAGCCAAAACTGCCAAGACTGTCAACTGAAAATGAATTCAATTGGACTGTAGTTTGCCTACTGAAAAAATATTCTTTGGACGATTTTCCACTCAGGCTTCAAATATGAAGGTATTTCTGATGTCTTTTGTACTACGGAATTTCTTTGGTAACTGTGTGTGCAGGCATGATTGTTGACCTACTGTTGACCAAGACAATTAAAAACTTAAGTCATTTTTAAACCATTGAACAAAAAAAGCATCCCAATCTGGAAAGAAATGCTCTGGTGTCTATTGATGCATTATTACAGTAGCTTGCAATAGTGTCATTTCCATTCCAATTTTAACAAAGCATACATTTACATTTAAGTAGTGACACAGTTATGTACATGGTGTACATCCCCCCTTGTTACTTTCCTTTGCTACATGTACATGCAATATTGCAGAGGTAGGTACAGGTGTTGTGTGTTCTATTCTGCTTTCTACTCAGTCATAGAAGGTGGGTTAACTGTATGGGCAGCCACTTTTATAACTTACATTATCGGAGATTGGAATTTAGTATTGCAATCTGTTTTTTGCATAGCACAAATCTTAGTTTTCCGGTTGGTCCACTGACATTGACAGCAAGTTGCATCCACACACGTCTTGAAGATAGATATTAAAGATATAAAGGAATGGAAGGTAACTTATATGCATACATGTATATATATCACAGTAGTGGATTCAAAATGAATTCTCTGATTGAACCGAAATACCTACATTTCTTTGCAAGTCGTATTGTTAGACTGTAACGGATCGTAAAACAAAAACATGATATGCAGCAGATGTTGAACTTAAAAAGCCTCACGTGGACACTCCCCCTCTTGAATAATGAAATCACTGCAGTTTCTAATTCGACAAGTATCAAGTTGACCGTGCACCTACAAAAATACATCATTACACATACTCACCTGTACATTGTACAGAACCTTTTCCATTGTGGGCGTATAAATAAATAAACGTCATAATATGGTGGCGTTAGTGTTACGTATAAACAGAAAACGTCATAAGACAGGGACGTATAAACGTCACGTGTGCGCCCAAATCGTACATATGTCTTCGGCGTATGTTAATGGTTTAAATCTTTTGGCGCAAAGGTGATATTTTCAAAAGCTGCAAGTGGATGAAGATGTTTTTCCCGACTCATACAGCATTGTGTAACTAAATGGCCAGATTTAAAATCCGGCGATTATTATTATCTGACATGAAATAGCTTCTTCCATGTGCTCACTACCAATAAACTTCCCGATTGCACAGAATAGAATGTTTTGTTTTGGCGACGCTGACGTAATGTTGATTTTGTTTATACGCCCACATTTTATGACGTTTATTTATTTATACGCCCACAATGGAAAAGGGTCTATACTTGTGTATTGTCTATGGTGACCTTACAAAGAAGACGTACCAATTGAACATGCATGTTTGAAGCCACACTGTAGCTACATGCATAGGGTAATACTGAAAAGCAGATTGTATAATGTGTGCATGGATACCTGATACAACACGCGACTGGACCCTTCACAATTTCCTCATCAACCAACTGAATGCGGTCTTCCCTTCACACATCATCAGCATGTACATTTACTAGTTCAAGCATGCATGTAGCACTATTCTAGTACGTGTTGTTCATGCATGTGCTAAATATAGGACTATATAGCCATGGATGATACATGTTGTTCAGTACATAAACAATGTTATACGCAGTATTAGTACTGATACCAGTGGAACTTTTACTCTCCCAGGCTCTCATGATATAACAGCAACAGGTGTGTCTACCATCTTTTCCTTTATTACAGTGTTCTGTAAATTAAAGTGTCAACTCACGTGCAAACAGTATCCATGTAGATATGTTTCATACTCTGGCAGTAGTGTATCAGTGAATGGACCTTTTGCCTTTGACGTCACGCATGAATTTTGGGGGGGCAACTTTAAAAATGGTATAACTTCACCATCATAGCTCCTACATGCTTTTCCTTTTAAATTTTTATTGAGAAGTAAATTACCACACGTTTCATTATTGTTGTATTTCACGACGAAGTTCTGTAAGGGATTTGTATGCAGCGGAACATTGCGGAAGTTGCTAATGAGACACGGGAAGTCGCGCTTTTCGATTTTTGGGGGGGGGGGGGGGGGGGGGGGGGGGCGGCAACTTCCGGTAACTTGTGAGCGCTGTAACATTTGCACCGTAACTGGCGAAGGTACTTCATTTTGGAATATAGTCAGGCATTCATTTACCATTAATTTAGTACTTACTGTGTTTCTTCGTGAAGTTCCTATAAGGACTTATGTTATGTCAAACACAACCAATTAATTTGTGACGTCAGAAGGCAAAAGGTCCATTCGTCGTCATCCGCACATCACAGTAGTTTGCGGCTGGACACTAGGTTACAATTAGAACAATACCGTAAATGGTTTTGGAACTATAATCCACACCTCATTATCAATGGTACTTTTGAGCGAGCCATATCCATACTTCATATAGATCAGATATGTGCAAAACATGGTTCTTTGATCTTGATGTTCATCGTAGGTAAGTATATCTCATATGCGCAAGCGCTTTGTTGCGTTTCCTTTAAATGCGCATCCTACTTTTACACCATTGCCGTAGGGAAGGGGGTAAGTTCAAGCCTATGAGGCGGACGCCAGGCAAATTCCCAAGAAAGTCAGGACGTAGCATCATCGAGAAAAAGCATCACAATAGGCAAACACATGGTTTAGAAAGTGTCAAATTTTTTCTTTCAGCACACAAATCACGAATGTGTTTTTTATGAATAATCGGCATAGTTTGTTATTCAATCCGGTCACAGTAGTTGAATCGATCCACACAACTATAAGGTCCAGCAACGCTGCAGTGTGTGTGTGGAAGCCTTTTGGTGGCTAAAGGAAAGAGAAAAAGGACATCATATAAGACTAAATAAGTGTACAGAATTTTCTGAACGTGTGAATAGCGTCTTCAGCACTGCCTTTACCAAGATCCACCCCTCTATTGTTGTGAATTTGTACAAACGGGTGATGAGCAGAGCTACACCATATTACAGCTCCACAAATGTATATCAATGGAAGACACATGAAAGCTTACATGTACATATAGCCTACCCAGATATCAGCCCAAGAGAGGTGACAAGCATACACAGGCACATGCAAAAGGTCTCATAAAATAATTGCCCTCATTAAAGGGTCGTACCACCACATCACTCCTGTCCCATGGCTAAACAGAAATAAATAAGGATTAAATGCTAGTTGCATAGGAGGCTTTCCAGAAAGAACACTGGAAACCATCACATCTAACCCTAACCATTGGCTGCTGGAGGTATAATGGTGTATGCAGGAGTGCCATTAGATGGAATATGGAAATAAATTGCATATATCAGAGCCACACTTTGACACATAAGCAGTCACAGGTCAGTATCTCAATTCTGTATTTACACTAGTAGGATGGATACCTGGGCTCCATTTGACCCATGGAATCTTCATTCATGAAGATCTTTGGGCTCTTTCTGTCATAACTGTGAACTGGCAACAAAGGAGGAGCTGCTTATATATGTAGCTGATTGGGGAGTTTGAGTCCATCACCATAGAAATGATTAAACAGATTGAGGAGAAGGGGAAGCTACAGGATGCAATGATACGATTTCAATATGTCAACTATAAAAACACACACAGACTTGTCAAGGTGAACTGGCAAATGAAATAGTCAAAACCACCAGAGCCACTGATAAGGGCTTCAACCATCATGATGCACCCTTTGCCAGACATTTAAGGCCAAACATCAACAATACTTTAGTGGTGTATTTTTAGGCAACCTCATAAGGATCTTCAAGTATAGACCTATCCTGATGCATACTAGCCATCACATTGGGTACATTAATGGTTACTGTAGCACAAGAGAAGTACCCTACACACATGCGTCACTAGGTACACATCACAATTTGAAGTCTATCAACAAAGCATGGAACATCACTAATCATGGCCAACCTTAGGGCATCATTCCCAGGCATCTCAATACTAGTAGCACTAAAAATGCATTTCATACCACCCCATGGGCAAGGCGTACCCGTTCAGGGTTTGGCCTTCTCGGAGAGCAAGGGGCTGAGTCCAACCACGCCAGGTGTTAATAACTTGCAGAGGTCCTACCATGCCTTGTATCATGATGCTCAATGCAGCACAGTATGTGAAAGCGAAGCCACCTCACGAGTAAAACCTTTAATAGCACAAAACCACAAGCGTACGTGTATACGCCATACGCAAACTCAACGTTCGACGTATCTACCACCGCCAAGAAAAAATGTGACACTAGTTCCTTACCATACGCTGTAAGTACCTTCTGTCTTCTTTGGTTTTCCACTTTTAGTTTGGCCATAGAATTTGTCCTACAGGGAGAATAAGCGCTTCAAAGTGGAGATGTCCGTCAAAAGTAGGCCGCTTTTCGCGAGCCATACCACATCTTGGAAACATCTCTGCGCCATGTGATTAGGGCAATAAATAGAACAATAGTGGTACAGTCCTTGTATGGCTTGTAAATGGCAACAGGACGTGTCCTGTTAACAAGCAGTCTCATGTTTCAAAGGTTGGTGGTTGTCAAGGCTCGTTGCTAGGTCATTACGTGATCATTTCAATATTTCGGGGAACGAGGCTACTGTCCACGATTTGAATGGCCGCAAACTACTGTGACATACATGACCATTGAGGTCACCTCGCTTCATGCACCAGGGGAATACTAGGTAGTACATCATTGTGTCTATGGATATGTATTGCAATTGACAATTGGTAGGCAGGTGTATTACATCATTGTGTCATGCTTATGGAAGACCTGTACACGTACATGTATACACAAAACTGTACCTCACCTCCTCCGCCTCCTTAGTCTCGTACCCAGACCCAGATTATCACAGCAGCGGATGGATTACATCACCACTTTTCACGTAGCGGTGATGTAATCCATCCGCTGCTGTGAGAATCTGGGTCTGGGTACGAGACTACCGCCTCCTCCGATCCCCCCACACCAGGGTTGCCGAAAGTCAGGCCGGGGTCCGGCCTGTGACCGGCCGGCCTGAGAGGCCCGGCCTGCCAGGCCGGCCTGCCAGGTCGGATAAATTGATGATTAACAATTTATTAAAAATTCATGGCTAACCACAAAACATTATGATATTATTAAACAATTTATTAAAGAGAGCCGCAGTTCTGGGGGAGTATGATGCATGGCTGCTTGTTCCTGAGGCCCGAATCATTGATGCAAATTCCCCTATTGACCCTCTAGCGTGGTGGAAAATGCACGATGGGCAATTCCCCACAATTGCAAAGCATGCCAGGAAGTATTTAGCTATTCCTGCTTCTTCAGCTCCATCCGAGCGGGTGTTTTCGCGAGCTAAGCTGATTCAACAGCGCCAGAGATGGAATCTTCTCCCTCAACGTTCGGAGGCGTGTGTCATGCTGAAGCACAATGCATGGTTAATTACAAGTATTTAGATAGCAAGCGCGCTGTTTGCATCATTGCATGTTATGTATCTCAGACTCAGTTTCTGTATCTGTAATTTGTAAGTTGTAACCATTACCAACTGATTGTAATAACTATATTACTATATACATGTATAGCTAGCTATAGTATAGACATCGCAAAATGAATTAATAATTTGTTATAATAAGTGGGTGGATCCCGGCCTGCCGGCCTGTCAGGTCACGGTCCGGCCTGCCAGGCCAAGCTAAATGTCCGGCCTGGCAGGCCGACCTGGCAGGCCGGGCTGGCCTTCGGCAACCCTGCCCCACACACATGTACACTATTATTAGTAATACTCCCGAGCATAAGCAATGCTCTGCGGGAAATATTATACACACGGTGATGTTGATGGATGGTCAACACAACGTTTTTGTCTTCGCGCGCTGCGTGAAATAATTAATCATCATAACCTTACTCTAAATGCCGCGGAAACATTTTAACCAGTGGGTGTGGCTAAATTAATGACATCACCCAATTAAACAGTTGTAGAGAGTCCTCTACCAGTGCGGTGTGTCGGGACTTGAAAATACCGGTAAGAACATGCAGATCACAAGTACGTTTGTATACATGTAGGGCCTATGGCACCTATCACACGGCCTTCCATGTCAGTGTACACTGTACATGTATACTAGTAACTTTGACCACAACTGTATACCTAGGCGTTTGTGTGCGCTGCTTATTCAAATCCAGCCAGTGCCTCGCCCATTTCCTGACCTGACGCGCGCTGCTTCGGCACCCTTAAAACAGGTGTCTATTCTCCTTTTTTTTTTTTTAAGCGGCCTGTGTGTGTGGGACAGTTTCAGGTAGGGAAGCAGCAATACATGCCACACGAGACTACTTTCAGTCCGTGCAATGTGAACCTGTCTTCCGAGTTATCGCCAACAATGCCTTTAATAAACTCCCCGAAACGCAATTCTGCCATCTTAATAAGAGGCCTTTTGTAACACCGAACTAAATAATCTCGGAGGTAAAAATGCCGTAGGTGTCACGAACTACAAAGCCTGTGGTACTTTGCGAATGCTGAACTGTCTCAGTGTCGTTCACGTACTTCCATGACCGGCAGGGCTATACATTATACTCTCAAATAACTTATTTATTGCCCCTGCACCCACTTAGACATCATCTTTAGATCACCATTGAACTCTCAGAGAACAGCAGCACAAACATTATCCAACCTCATCTTGTCAAAAGGATGCCACCACTTAAGCATATCACAGATTCTTGCCATGCACCAAGTCCTACTGTAGCCAAGATATAGACCCCTAAGGATCAAAACATTAGCGGCCATATTGTTTAGGACCAAAACGTGTGCGTTATTTAGAAATATGTCTACCTATGACGACGATGACGTAAATCTAACACTATAATTATACGCCCGCAACAACCCATAACCATTTTGTTAGGTTCTAAGTATATCATTCGTGCTTAAACGTATGAATACAATTAATTAGGCCGTGATTTTCACCAGTCTAAGTTGTCATTGTTACATCACTCGTACGTAATGAAAACACAAACTCTAAATAACGCACACATTTTGAGCCAAAACAATATGGCCGCTAATGTTGTGATCCTTCCCGGGATGACACGGCAAGGTGTCTATTGCCTCGATCTACATATGCATGTATAGCCTTAGCTGCCTGAGACCTTGTAGAGGTTACACAGGACATCTCAGAACATAATAGGGAGTGGCTTCTGTCATGCTATGCTCCTGCACTAACAATGCTTTGAATATTTTGAGGAGAAGTTAATCTTTAATCTCCAGCACATCGTCCTTATTTAGGTGTGGTTAGCATCATTGATTAAGAGTGTGCTTTTTTCCATGAAGAAGAGAAATTTAAAGAGCAACTTATTTCATTTTCTGATTTTACATATGTTACTTCTTCTGTTTCAATTTTGATTATGAATACCTAGTTTTCATTAATGTTATCAATATCTTTGACGATCATATTGACAGACCTATAAATGACAATTAATATACTACACGTATAAATTTATATTTTCAGAAAGCTGGATGATTGAGCATTACTTTAGTTTGTATCCTTTTCAGTATTTCATAAATCACCACAAATTCATTCTAAATTATTTGTCTAAATTATTTGTCTTGCTAGCATTCCCAGCAGACTTGAACAGATTGTCCTGGAGCACAGTATCCCTTAGCTAGCTTGTATTCTAAATTTCAGTAATACCAAATAATTGCCATGGTTGACACACCAGTTGTCTTGAATAACAGGTCCATCGTCATGGTGGCCAGGCATAGCAATCCCTCGCTGTCCATGCACAGAAAATCACTGTTTTTGCAATAGCCTAATTTTTCGTTTTTCTTGTTCTGAGATCAACTGAGTATCAATTATAGGACTGTGGTCTTCCACAACTGAAGGCAACTGCACTGCATACAGTGTATACATGTACATGTAGATGGTACTTCTTCCCTCCTGACCTGTCTGTATCAATTGTGGTCATTTAATGTTTCACTTGACTTTTTAGAGTTTCTGAATGGCCTGCTAACAAGGATCCCAAGCTCTTTAACCTTGGAATCACACTTCACAAACAAAACACGAAACTTGCAGTACTTAGCCATCATCTTCTGGTCCAATCTGAGTAGGAAGTGCATGTGTACCAATTGGGTGGGACAAAGTGGTTCTCTCCTTGTCTGTAAGATCATATCCCCTTTTCAGTTCTATTTCCTAGATCACCTCTGGCAACTGCTGGATGCAATGTACCTTCAGATACTTTCAAAGAAGAGGTTGATAATGAGATGTCTTTATTAAGACTTACATGTATCTTCCCTGGGCAAATCCACAAGGACAATTGCTTCTTGCTCCTCACACTGCTGTTCTTCCTTCCTGCTGCTCAGCAATGCCGTTGTGTGCCTCAAAGTGGCCATCAGTGTCTAAACGGTTCATATATAATACTTTAGTTTGCTTAGATCTGCATGTACCTGTTTCCTGAGGAAAAAATATCTGATCCATTGCATTGACGCACAGTACAGCATGCACCTTTCGATCGCTTCATTTCGCGGTAAGACTTAGTTAACCATGCATGTGTCATAACCTTATTAATTATTCATTACTTGGGGGGGGGGGGGGGGGGTTCTTTAGACCCCAAAGGTGCCCTTAATCCATCCATGTATATATTCCGCACAGATCTGTTTGGGCTACATATTCCACTGCATTGTGGCTCTGAATTGAAAATCTTGTCTTTACATATAGGTATACATGTAACAATGCATATGGCAACAGACGACTACTACACAATCAGCACACTGGAAGAGTTTGATGAAAGGAAAGTTGTAGGTCGTGGAGCATATGGAGCAGTTTATGAAGTTAGGATGAATGGAACACCTTGCATTGCTAAGAGAGTTCATGACATTTTGGTAGGCCAAAGAGGTTACGCTCAAGTTGGACCTGATGATATTGAAGCTGTGAGGAGCAGATTCCAAGCAGAATGTATACTCCTTAGTAAACTAAAGCATCCAAACATTGTTCAGTTTTTGGGCGTATATCGTGATAAGGATGATGATGTGCTTGTAATGGAATACATGCCCATGGATCTAGCCAAGTGCTTGGATACTTGTACAGGACAACAGTTCATCATGCCACTTCCAATAAAGCTGTCCATCCTTCAAGATGTGACCAATGGGCTGCTTCACCTTCATTCCCTAGGCCCACCCATCATCCATCGTGACCTCACTGCATCCAACATTCTCCTCACATCTGATATGAGAGCTAAGATAGCTGATCTTGGGGTGTCAAAAGTATTTGATCTGCAGCAAGTTCAAACCATTCAGCAGACCAAAGCACCTGGCACTCCAGCCTACATGCCACCAGAAGCACTAATCCCAAAGCCCCAGTATGGCGTACAGTTAGACATATTTTCATTTGGAGTGTTATCTCTGTACACAGCCAACCAGGAATTTCCTGCCCCCCATGAAGTGGCACCTACCCAAATCATCCTTGAGCAGAAAAAAATACAGATTTTCAAACGACACCATTGGATTGATAAAATGGGAGTGGACCATCCTCTTTGTCCCATAGTGGTCCAATGTCTCCAAGACCTTCCAGGGGCCAGACCTACCAGCAGGAAACTCTGGGAGGATATGAGTTCTCTGTGTACCAAACATAAAAAGGATTGGAACAATCTTTTGAAGGTACATGTACATGTACTAGTATGTCAGTGGATTTTCACTTTTATATATAATTTTTAAAAGCTAGATCTACTTGTAGCAAATTAAATTAGTTAAGCGCATGTAACATATTCATTTAAATTGATTCTTTATGTTACATAATAATTTTCCCCTTGCTTATTTCTCTTAAGGTTTTAAAAGCTGCTGCTGTGTTAATTTTCATTAGCAGTTGAAACGCTTGATAATTGCTCAATTGAATGATGGATCAAAGTTAGCCGATTTTATAAAAACTACTTACATGTACAATGAATAATAACAATGACGAGAAGGTTTGGTAGCGCAAAAGTTTTGTGTTCTTTTATGCTCAAAAGTCTAAATCATACATGTAGCCTGCATGTTAACATCGGGGATGTAACAATCATGTATATGCTTTTTCTTACTTTAGTATTATTGAACGTTATTTAGTGGCTTAACCTTTAATCTCCAGGCAGCGGTCCTAGATCTAGGACCACCATATTACATGCACAGCTTCGAAATTAATTGAAATAAACATTGTATTTTCTAACTTAATATTTTATTATGGTCTCCAATCATATTTGGATAAATATTAGTTAAGAAGAAAGCATTATAACAATTCGTTTATTTTCTAATGTTATTGCATCAGAATGAGTTTATTGCAAAAAATGGTGAAAAGAGTGACGAAAGATAATCGGTTACTTTTTTTGTAACTTCACACCCATATGTGCACTATTTCAGGGGAACACATTTTAACATTAGTAAAACACTGCCCTATAACTGTACTCTGATTTATGCAAACATTACATGTATGCTTCAAACATTATATACGATGAGATAAACAAATAAGGTTTGAGTGAAATCTATAAATGATTGCATTGACATGAAGTGCAAAATTAGCATTCAGGAGGAGTATAATTGACCTACATGTAGCCAGATCCAATCCTGTATGGTACTGCTAGTTAGTGCTCTTTCCTCAAATTAATTAACCAATTACATGTCGTGATTTTAATATGCAAGTTTTATGAATTAATTATGTAGTTATTTATAAAGAGTTTTAATAAACATTTTATAAAAGCAATAATCTTATATTTTGTAAACAAACCCTTTCTCACCACTGAAAATGCGAAAATACATGTAGATATCTGCCAATACCAGCACCATAAATGATTTGCATGCATTTTGTATTTACATGTTAGTTTAATGATATCAAATATTGTTCGAATATAATGAATACAATTATCTCTTAATCAGATGTAATATAATGTTATTCAATGGTTTTTAGTGGCTAACATCTTGTATTCTGGAGCTCTGAAACTGAGTAAATTTGAGCTTTTGGATCAAAAATGCAAAGGACATGTACATGTACATGATATCTTGAAAAAGATGGCACGACATGCATGATGCCATAATTGATGCAGTTAGACTAAACTTGAACAGACTATATGCCACTTCCTCCTACCATGCCCTTCCCCCTAAGTAGTTCGGCTGTGGTGGTCATTCTCCATTTCGTCCCTAAACGTAACAAGATCATGCGAAAGTGATTCCCATATCGCAGGAACCACGCCCCCCATTTATACAAACCCATTCCCTTTGATCGCTTCTCTTGTCGGCTCCTCATTACTGCTGAGGGCGCTGTAGCTTTCCTTGTGACTAGTAGAGGCCTCTGAACAACCTTATTCAGCATTCTCACCAAGATCACAACTCTTCTGCTTATTGTACTGCCTGATCTCTCCAACTAAGCCGTCTTTATGAATGCCCTCGACTTTTCCCTCTGCGGTCGTGTCGTTTGACCACTTAAAGTTAATCCGACACTCAGTTATGACATGCTTCTACGACATGCACAACACTTCTAGAACAAATCAGATTCCTTTTAATCTTCCCTCACACCAGCCTCATCGACGGCGAAGTTCTTTCCCATTTTCGCGGTAGTGCCCGCAAATTGATGGATGCGCAACATTTGGATGCGTGACACAAGATAAACCATAAAGGAAAAGAACCATTTCTAAGTAGCCTGGACATACATGTATCTAGATAAGGCAGAGCTGTTTCAGAATTTTCAAAACAGGCGTTCCTTATTCTCAGCAGCTTAGTTAGTTGTCCTAGATTTAGGACGATCGTCCTTAAGATATAGGACAGTTGGAGACATGTATATAACGGATAAATTAAATTACATGAAGCTTCTTTATCTATTAAATATTACATTTCTTATGTAACACATACACTGTAAAGGGGTTTTTACATGCTGCACATGGATACATGTAGTGTATACTGTAACAAACATCCTAATTTGAAGAGATTTGGTCATTCTTGCCAAATCACACACCCCACGGGGATTGGGTATTATAATTTTGGAACTGTACAGTAGGGCAGGACATTTACATGTATTTGTAGATGCATGTATATGTGTGTACATCTAAATAGTATACAACATGTAGTATGAAAATAAAGGTCATAGTTTTTACCATTCAGAAGATAGTCAAAGATACATGTACAGCAAATTTGCACTACATGTACATGTAAGCAAGTACAATTGAGCTGTGTTATGTACAGACTTACAGTTGTGATAATGTGCCTTTGATGTTATGTATTCTGGCTCAATGCACTACTGAGGATTAAATTTCAATACATAAATGTATCATGATGTACATGTAGTTCTCTTTTGACCAACAATACCAAGCTGGGAAGGCAAAGCCCCTACCTGACTATCATCTATTCATGTGCTCTACTCCACACTCACATGCAGCACAACCCTTGTGACCATCTTTTGAAAGAAATGAACATGCCAAATTTGGTTTCTGTTGCAATACATCTGATTTAATCCAGACACTGGCTGCACGTACTATTAATTATGTTATCCTCCCTTGTAGCTGATAAAAGAGAATGAAGAGCTTAAGGCACAAAAAGTGGAGATTGAGTTGAAAAATAAGGTGCATACATGTACTACAAAATACTAATACATATGTCATATTATTTTACATGTATGTACATGTAGTGTGCTTAAATATTGGTTGTTATGGCAAATGTAGTAAATTTATATTAATTTTTCAGTATCCACAATTGAAAACTTAACTTCAAATGCCAAAAGAACACATAGTGCCTAAACTATTACAATAAGTATCTACAGTGACCATCCACACAATTTTTACTAGTGCTTCTTCTGGCCACTATACCCTTTTGAATTTTTGGCCCAGGGTAAAATGGAGTCTTTTTTATAGCGAATTTTGCCGTAAACTCTATTTTTGTTCGAAAACAAGGATTTCGAGCTTATTTTTCAAGTGTCATAGTTTCATCATTGAAAGTGTGCTCGCAAAACTGCAAGAGATAGAGAAACGGTCCAACTCAAACCACATTCTTTTGATGGCACAGGAGTAACCCGCTTCTCCTGTAACCGGATGTACAATTGTAACCCCTGGATGATGCACAGGACACTAGATATTAAATGGAAACTGATCATAATTTAGGATGGTATTGGCAATCTGAATGTAACGTTGTTATGGTAGTCACCAGGATTGTGGTAACTTTTTTTTTCTACATCTGTACATAGGATCATCTTGTTCATCTGAGGCAGCCAGGGCATGGTTTTTTAAGGCATCTTGTGCAGCTGTCCTGGCCTGAAGGCTTCTCAACTCTTGCTCAGCATGATGCTTGTATTCTTCTTTCTCACACATGCTGAGCAAGAGCTGAGAGGACAGCTGCACAAGACAGCTTAAACAAACATGTCCTGGCTGCCTCAGATGAATTGTTAGTGCAAGTCCAAACTGTGAAGGTACATTTAGAGACCTGCAGCAAGGAGGGATGAATTATGGGGCCTGCATGAATCAAGTGTGCTTATGATAAATTAAATGAATTCAATGCACATACAGAGCTTTATTGTTTTGTATGGTAACATGTGCAGCATTTGTATACTCAGGGGCGGATACAGGATTTCAGACAAGGGGGGGTTGTTAATGAATAATAAGACGAGCGGGGGGGGGGGGGGGGTGCTGTGCTGTCCGCGTGCAGGCGAAACACAAGCTTTTTGGACAAAAGAGGGGGTTGTCCACCCCAAAAAAAAAACCCTAAAACTGCGTGCAAAAAAAAGGAATTTGGACAAAAGGGGGATTACAACCCCCAAACACCCCCCCCCCCCCCCCCCCCCCCCCCTGTATCCGCCCCTGATACTGATTAACTGCTGGTGCAATATACATGTACATATACTTATAATAATTCCTACTCCTAGAATGAAAAGGAGGCACTGGAAAAAGAACAAGTGGTGCACTTGGCAAAAATAAAAAGTTTAAACAAAGAACTTACTGTGCTGAAGGTAATATGTATAAAATGCAATTCATTAAAATGATATTTTTTATGTTCAGGTACAACATGAAGTCATTCAGGTGGCACTGAAAGGGTCAGACACAGAGCGTGCATTAGTAGAGAAGGAACTCAAGCAAGATATGTCAACAGTTGTACTTCATAACAAGAAATTGCAGGAAAACTATACAAAGGTTTGTGTGGAGCTTGCTGATGTCACTGAAAAGAACAAAAGCTTGGAAGAACACATTGAAGTACTTCAAACACAGGTATGTACAACAAATATACATTTGAGGTGTTAAATCATTCTGTTCACTGATGTGCGATGAACTTTGCTAGTGTATTGAAATGGTTTTAGATTTGCTCAGTGTTTTGGTGTATATTAACTCTTTGCCCAACAACATGCACATGGACAAGTAATTAATTCAGATTCACTGCCAACTGACTACATGTATACACAGTACACATATATGTACATTCTATACAGGGTTATCCACAAGGCTCATCAAAGTGCATCTATATACATGTGTAGTACAGTACATCTATGTGGAAGGGGGGCTGCTGCAATTAATATACACCTATTCCTAGAAGGAAAAGGAGGCACTGGGGAAAAAACATGTGGTGCACTTGTCAAAAATTAACATAAATATAGAAAGTTTAGGTGACCTTTGATCTAAGACAAAACAAGGGGAAATGTATACATTTGTCCAACCCTTGTTAGTGGCTGCTACAATGTAAACAGTTTATGTAAAGTACATGTATGAAAACCACATCCTGTCCTATCACAACCTGAATGACACTTACAATGTATATGTCCACCTGATCACAATATCAAGAATGCCCTTCAAAAATGTACATGTATATCCAGGACGTTATGGTACTCTATTCATGTAGATGGCTATTAAGGGCTTATGTTGCAGTGTCCATTTCCTTGTCTGCGAGAATATATACAAGTTATGTCTTTGGATTTACAGAAGGTCACTAAATATGAACTACTAAGCATCAGCTGGATCAGGATAGGAGAAAGACTTGCTTGGTCCATGAGGATGGCAGAAGGTTACAGTTTCCTCCTGTAATTATGGATCTGCTTACATAGCTAACCCTGTCACATATCACTGCCACGCAGCCTTTAGCTTCTTGAATGCTCACAGAGCTGCATAAAGACAACGTACCTGTAGTCTCAGTGCGGCAAACACTGCTGGTACTGTATTCCTTCCCCTGTAGGGTGCTGGTTGTCAACGGCATAGCGAAGTCTATTCCTCACCCCAGTCTTGGCTTGTCATGTCTTCATAGTGGTGGCATTAGTGGTGGCACGAAGTTCTTACAGTTCTTATATTCCTGGGTGGAGATAAAACCACGATTTTCTTAATCGTGATAATCACCAAGAAATCGCGATATTTTTGTAATCACCCAAGCACCTGGTAATCATTGCCTCGAAGTGTATCTATAAAGATGGCGTTGATGCTGTGTATATAATACCGTACATGTATGTCACTGTAATTATTTACAGCTCGCCCCCATCACATGACTTCACTGGATATCACACAATCTGTGTGTGACAATACAATTAATTATCCTATACTGTACTCTGTAGAATTAGTAAGATGCCTCTTATAGTTGGAGCCACGTTTCCAATATGCTCATTTTGACAGCTCCTGTGTACATGAAACCAGAGATCATTGACATATATACACACCTTTCGTGCAGTGCCGTATTTACCATCGGTAATGCCTCCGTTTTGCAACGGTCGCGTAAACGTTCGGTTGTGCTTGGTGGATGGTTGGTGCTTGATCCATAAATGCGTTAGTATCACTATGTGCGTGCGCGTATATGTCTACATGTGAACAGTGTTCTGATTCTATACTAAATTGTGCATCGATAAAGTTCATGTTGTTTCTCACTTTGTCATTCAGAACTATTGCCCCTATGTTTCTACCCATCTACCACATGGTACATGTATATGCATTGAAGTTGGGATGTTAACCAGACAATCAGGTCATTTTTCGGTTTTCTGGGGACCAGAGCCGTCTTTGCTTCTGAGAGAGCTGTGCTGGTCATAACCCAAGTAGAAAGTCATTCAGAACTGTCGCTTACCCACCTAGCACATGGTCAAGGCGTTGGAACAGGTTTGGTTAAGATGTTACCAAACATTCAGGTCATTTTCCTGGGGACCAGAGCCATCTTTGCTACTGACATACATGTACTCATGACCCAAGCAGAAAGTCATTCAGAACTGTTGCCCCTATGTTTCTACCCAACTACATGTAGCACATAGTCAAGGCATGGGAACAGGTTTGGTTGGGATGTTACCAGATAATCATGTCATTTCCATGCATAGGAACCCAAGCCTTTTTTAGAGAGCTGTGTCCTCCTTTGCAGTACCAATAAGGCATTCACCAGTACATATACTTGCATGCATTGGCTACATGGAAGTGGATATACATGTATTCTAAAGCGCAATCTTTCTCAGAGTCACGTACGTGTTTGTATTGACATGTTTACATGCCCTGCCCCCACAATATCATTTTAGTATAATGAATTATATCCTATCTGTACCTGCACTGGAGAGCGACGTTCACTAGCACCTTCGATCGAGTACTAGTGATATGTTCGTTATAATAGCACTGGATAGAATCACGTGTTAAAACTAGTGATCTAATCACACCAGTGCCCAGGCAAGTCCCAAATCAATGACATCATCGTTAGAAAGCAACATATGTTACACATACAAAACAAAACATCACTACATGTATGTCTGTTAATGCTTCAAGGCCACAAGTAGAGTGTGCTGCTGAGGACAACAGAGAATGGCTCCCTGAAGAACCATGCAAGAGCCGAACTGCATATGTGTGAGACAAAGAGTGCATGGGTAAAGGAAGCAAGTACACGTACATAACTCTTCAATAAGTACACACCTCTTCACTAATACACATCCACACATCTCCTCACTATGTACACATTCACACACCTCACTAAGTACACATCTACACACCTCTTCACTAAGTACACATCCACACACCTCCTCACTATGTACACATCCACACACCTCACTAAGTACACATCCACACACCTCTTCACTAAGTACACATCCACACACCTTCACTACGTACACATCCACACACCTTCACTAAGTACACATTCACTAAGTACACACACCATTTCAACATGTATGTAAAATAAAGTAGTAAATGTAAGTGCACCAGAGTGAGGTTAATGTGGAAATGTGTTTCATGTGTGCATGTTGTGGATCCATGCAATAAAATATAAGCAGAATATCATTTCACTTGGCCCACGTGACAAAATTACTACTAGGCTTACCCTGAAACAGTGTTTGCTTTCATGCAGCTAGCGAGAGCACCTGCTTACAATAGTAGGGACATACCGGCACCGTTGAAACTCGTTTCCGGATAGCAGCTTCGCTGTGACACGTGATACACATCGCACAAACTTATTGATTGATGCGATAGGCCTAGCTCACTTACCGCGTCTAGACAGAGGTCTACATTGGTAGCGCAAACCAAGTCCATGTGTACATTAATGGTGTAAATGGTTGTCATGACAATTTATTTGACATGTTACACTGCTAAAGAGGTACTTTCTGTCCCGCAATTAATTGCCATAATCGCCAAAAATCACGATAATATCGCGATTTTTTCCACACGGGTTGTTCTGCACACCCATCACTAAAATAGATATTGTAATTGGTCAGCAGTGGCAGTGTACCTGTTCCAACTACACATGGTCGAAGTGACCTTTTGTACAAAACAATGTCTTGTGACCCAATGGCTATGAAATGCATTTCAGGGAAATTGGAGTCAGTCATGCAGAAACTTGCTAACACTTGGTAGGATTGTCCCTATACACGTGTTGTCACAAGACACCTGTTCTCACAAGTGCAACTCACACAACATACCTGTAAAACATGCACATTGCACACAAGTACATCTGTATGCACTATACTGGTGCAAAATAACAGTTTAGGTACACTGTATGCTATGTGTGCATGTAAATCATATCATATTTTTAAAAACTGGATGCTTGAATGCAGTATTACAAAAAAGGATTTGGATGTGCCAAAGCATTTAGATATGGTTTCCATGCATGTTTAGTGTGTTCTGGCTACATATGGGCTTAAAAGGTTACTACATTGTACATGTACATGTATTTAGCACACTGAAGACCTTGTGTGCCATCTTATTTTGGCCTCTTCGTGCACTTATTCATTACATAAGTGTTTGGCGTTTAGAATGTAATATTACTTGCCTGCAGGGAAAGCAATTACATGTACATTGTTCTTGCACACTAGAAAAATTAAATGTGTTCATACAAGCAGCTGAGTTAGAAATACTATATACATGTGTACAGTTGGAAATTGGTTGTGAAAATTGCCTAGAGCAGTTGGTAAGGATAGTGTTCACTCCTAATGGTTACTTTTACTTCACTTACAGGTAGATGTGTACAAAAGTGATTTTGCCAATGAAAGATCAGATCGTGAGCGTATGGCTGATGAGATTGAAAAAAAGTCAGCAACTGCCAATGCAAGAAGGCAAGGACAAAGTAATGTTGTAGTTGCAGTATCCTACAAGTCTAAGGATGATGACTTTAAGCAAAAACAGTTGGACTCATTGCAGGAAGTCTATGAAGTGGCACAACGTAAGATAAGGGATCATGAAAAAGAAATATCTGATTTGAAAGAACAAATTCAGACATTTATTAGCAAAGAAGAAGCTTCAAAGCGATCTCTTGAAGAAGCCATAGCTACAAGCTCCAAGCTGAATGAAGAAGTTATGGTTCTCACCCAGCAGGTGAAGCAGTACAAGAAGCAAGCTGACAACTTGAGATCACAAGTGGAGAAATATGAACAGATGAATAAAAGCCGTGTTGAGCAGGTACATGTGTACATTTATTACAGTGTATCCCTAACAATTGCATGTACATGTACATGTACTGCAGGTGTAAAATTGTAATTGGCAGAAGTTAATTTATTGCTCTACATTTACATGAAATGAGTAACCCTTTACATTTATTTACATGTTCTGGTTGACATGTAAATCTTGATCTTGTATAGGGAATGTGAAGGGTTTCTTTTTTACTTAGATAATCTATTTGGTAATATAACACTGATGTGTATTACCTTCGATGAGGCTGCAGCCACGAAAACGTAAACTACTTTCCCAATACACGTTCGTGTGTCACAGTTACTACAGTGCAAAATAGGCCAACTTGCCAGCTAAGAGCTGTACTTAGTAATTACAGAATTAAAACAGCCACTTAAATCGGTTTTTATTTTCAACATCAACTGCTTCAGTTGTTTTTATTTCTTTATCCAAGAACTGTCTCAACCGACTGTTTTTGAAACCCAATGTATTTCCTTCATGTAATCATACTTTCAAATTGACATCATCAGCCTCATCAGTAGCTCAAATTTACAAGCACCTGTTTCAGGCCAGACATGGCGGCTAAGCATGTCATTGTGAAGCACTCTTTGTGCTTGTTTGCCAGTGGCGGATCCAGGGGGGAGGGGGTACTTGGGGTCTTCAAGACACCCCCCTTCTTCCCCCCCCCCCCCCCTCCCCCCCCCCCCCCCCCCCAGCCCCCGGCCCGACCATTTTACATATGGATAATTAATTACATAATTAACGAGTTCAAAAACAAAGCCTTCAATGAACGCACGGGTTACCATTCAAACCAAAGTGTACAGTTAGTGTGTGTGTGTGTGTGTGTGTGTGTGTGTGTGTGTGTGTGTGTGTGTGTGTGTGTGTGTGTGTGTGTGTGTGTGTGTGTGTGTGTGTGTGTGTGTGTGTGTGTGTGTGTGTGTGTGTGTGTGTGTGTGTGTGTGTGTGTGTGTGTGTGTGTCTAAAGCCAAGACCTTCCAAGCAACTAAATGCGTGCATGGTTAATTAGTATTACTGCCGTGCGAGCAGGAAGTACATGTACTATACTTAGTAAGCAATGAAAAGAAGATAGTTTTCCTCAGGAAACAGGTACAAAAATGTAGAAATATATCAAGTGCATGTAGGTATACATGTATAATACTAAAGTAAAACGTGTGTGTCGTTTAAACCAATCCAGGGATATTAAATACATGGATTGGAAACGAGGCTGATATACGGCTGAATTACGGTATTCTATCCGTGTTGCACTTGAGGGCTATTCTTAGAGTCGCGAAATCGCAGAAACGAAAAGCTACAATTGGTAAGCTGGTTTCTTTCTAATTAAGAGGCAGGTTTTACTAATGGGATCAGTCAAGCTTTACTAGCAATGCATAAGCCTGTTAAGGCGTTCGGATCGCTTAAGCTTCGAGTAACGAAATTTCCTGAACAACTTCCCATACAACAGATCTGAAAACTTTGAACTACACCCCTGAAACCCGTCCACTGGGATCAGCATCCATGTCATATTCGTCCGCTACGCTAGAACTAGGGTCTGGGAAAGTCACTGCAAAAAGTCGGTGACAAAAGTTCTGGAATTCCAGAACTTTTTAATTAACCGCAACCCGCTGGAATGTTGCTAAGTCAACAAGTAGTAGGACATAACAAAATGGATTATGCTTGTACAGCTGTACGTTTTGCGATGGATGAACACGTTGAAGGACAAACAGAAAGAGGCTATTCACAACTTTGTTCGAGGCCGTGACTGTTACGTTATTTTGCCAACGGGGTACGGGAAAACGCGCTATGCTTAGCTGCCCTTCGTGTTCGCGATCGACCATCTTCGAAAGAGAACACTTCGGTCTTCTATTGTAGTTTGCGTTTCGCCGTTGGTATCTCTAAGCCCTGAAGCATTGCTAAGACGCCATACCATTAAAACATTAATATATGAATACTACTATGGACCCTTTGCATGAAAGATCGGAAGTACGATAAACGTCACGTCCGGAGTAAAAGCCACAGCGGTTGCCTAGAGACATTGTGTCACGTTCGCGGACCTTTGCGTAATAAAATGGCAACGCTCGTAGTCATTCCTTCCCGCTCGGACAGTGATCCTTCGGCCGATCCAGTTCCTGGTCAAACTATGCTGCCAACAGTACGCTTGACCGAGTCTGACATACCCAGAGCCATTTTTAAATGGATGGCTTTAAAAAGGCTCTGGGTATGTCAGACTCGGTCAAACTTACTGTTGGCAGCATAGTTTGATCAGGAACTGGATCGGCCGAAGAATCAATGTCTGAGCAGACTCCGAGCGTTGCCATTTTATTACGCAAAGGTCCGCGGACATGACACAATGTCTCTAAGCAACCGCTGTGGTTTTTACTTAGTCTCGTACCCAGACTCTAGTACGTCACAGCTGCGGATGGATTACATCACCGCTACGCTTGAACTAGGGTCTGGAAAAGTGACTGCAAAAAGTCGGTGACAGATGTAATGTTAATTGTTTGTACAAGAGATAGGCAACTAAATTAACCGCAATAGTTTCATATATTAATGTTTTAATGGTTATGGCGTCTTAGCAATGTTACAGGGCTTAGAGATACCAACGGCGAAACGCTAAAATAGAAGACCGAGGTGTTCTCTTTCGAAGATGGTCGATCGCGAACACGAAGGGCAGCTAGGCATAGCACAACGTTTTCTCGTACCCCGTTGGCAAAATAACGAAACTGTCATGGCCTCGAACAAAGTTGTGAATAGCCTAGCTCCTTCTGTTTGTCCTTCAACGTACTCACTCTCAGTTCATCCATCGCAAAACGTACAGCTGTACAAGCATAATCCATTGATTTTGTTATCCAAAGTTATGTCTATTACATGCACTACTTGTTGACTTAACGACATTCCAGCGGGCTGCGGTCAATTAAAAAGTTCTGGAATTCCAGAACTTTTGTCACCGACTTTTTGCAGTCACTTTACTAGGGTCTGGGTACGAGACTAGTTTTTACTCCAGACGTGACGTTTGTCGTACTTCCGATTTTTCATGCAAAGGGTCCATTGCGGTCTAGGCGCCTATCTCTTGTACAAACAATTAACATTCCATACTTTTTGCAGTCACTTTTCCAGACCCTAGTTCTAGCGTAGCGGTGATGTAATCCATCCGCAGCTGTGACGTACTAGGGTCTGGGTACGAGACTAGGCGCAACACGGATGGTTTTCCGGTACACGTAGATTACGGAACCGTTTCCAATCCATGCTATGTATTTAATATCCCTGATCAATCAACCCGAATGTCGCGCTTGCTAGTTATCAACATTACACTGTAAAAAGTGTGTTTACGCAAAAGTAAAAAAGCGGCTGGGGCTTCGATGCTTTCAGCGCTCCCCCCAGACCCCCTAGCCGTCATAGGGGGGGGTACACCCCCTCCCTCCCCTATCCAGAAATCCTACGTAGTCCAAAACGTCCTTTGTATTCTGCAGGGTTAGGGGTGCAACATGCATGCTTTTTTTCTAAACCACCAGGTTCCAATGAATCAGTGTAGTTTTAATGTGAAAGTGGTTTCATGAAAACATGTACAAGTATTTTTACATGTATTTTTATTTTTTTTATCAGGCTGACCCTGCACGTTTTGTCCCACAATCACAAGCTGGAGAACCAGATGCCAACTACCACCACCAAATGAAGCAAAGTGCACAACAAGCCTACCAGATGCATCAGGTCAGACAGCCACACCATGAGGATGCATATGCACACCACCTGATGGGAGAGGTGACCCCTGCAGCTGGATTCCCACTAAGAGCAAGTCCATCTGATAATGCATACCCACATAGCTATGCTTATCAGCCTCCACAAGGCTATGCTTATCAGCCTCCACAACTCTATGCTTATCAGCCTCCACAAGGACTTGCCCCCACACCTGGGCAAGGTCTGGTCCCTTCTCCTCCCCTAAGGCACCACCTCAAGCAGGGAGCACTACATGATGAGGATGATGACCTTCCACCTCCAATATTAACCCCTTTTCAACAATTGCCCAACAGCCAGACTCGACCACCTGTAAGTGTACAGGCTGCATCTGAACAGCCTCTCAATGCCCCATACCAGCATTATCACCAGCCCCAGTCCCAGCCACCAGTGAGATACCCACACACCACTATGCCCCCTGGTCCACAGAGGTACGATGATCCTCATTACCAGCAGGAGTGGCAGCACGCTGCAGATGCACAGGGATATGCCCAACCTCGGGTTGGATTGGGTGCACCTCAGCCTCATTGGCCAGTTCAAAATAGTCCTCATGTGATGCCAGATGGTAACGATCCACACCTAGTGCAGGATGTGGAACTAGCCAAAGGGATAGGTAGCGATATTTCCAGTGCCATGGTCAAGCTTCAGGCTGGTAAGGACACAAATGGTTCATCATCGAGGGAGGCCCCTCCTGACCCAAACCTTGTATGCCCTGTCTGTCGAAATGCCTTCAGGAAGGGAGAGATTCAAAAATATAGGCGCCATGTTGAGACATGTGGCAAAAAATATTCATAGTTGTATGAATTGTTTAATTTTGTTAGTGTGTTGTGAATGCATATGAATTTTTCAGTGGAAATTGGAAGATTATGTGACAATTAAACTAAGCCTATAGCTAGTTAGGGGGTTATTATACATGTACATGTATAAACCGTGTTGTTTTGTGTTTTGGTAGTTGACAATGCAGATTCATAAATACATCTGTTGTACATTGTAAGGTGACCTTGCAAAGAAGATGCAACAAGGAACATGCATGTTTGGAGCGAGCTACATGTACATGTATTAGGGTAAATATGGAAACACAAAGAGAGCACATTGTACAATATGTGTGTATGGATGGATACCAGTACAGACCCCTGCTAAGATCTGATAACACACATGAAGGCTATTGGTCTCCTCAAGGCCCCCCCCCCACATACACACCCACACACACACATGCACACATACTGACCAATTGAATGCATTCTTCTCATCACAAGTGTCAGTAACATACATACACTGTACACATGTAAGATTATTGCACGTACAAAGTATAGAAATTTGAGCCACACACACACACACACATGTACACACATATCAATGTCCACAAATGCATTATGTGGGCTTCACTGGCACCTCTGGACATGCGACCGAAACTTTTGGATTTCTCCCTTCTTGAAGACCTCCCCGCATTCTGGACACTTAAGGTTTGGGTCATCAGGCACATGCAAGGTAGTGTCAGCCATTGAAGAATCATTAGATAATCTCATCTTCTTAGGCTCAGGAGAAGGCATTATGATGGATGGGGGAAGGTCATCATAGCCAGCTTGTTCACGCTGGGAGTAAGGATATCAGTGGTGTATGTGTACATGTACATCATTAACTTCAAAGTACTATGAAAACACATGTAAAGATCATAAATTAACGATAAGTTGCTATTTGTTCTAATCATGTGGGATGATGTAAACAAAATAAATATCAAATAAAATGAACAGCATATACATGTATAGTTTACAGCTCCAACATATTCCGCCTTTTAATTTTCAACTTGTCTATTTTATTCATAAATTGAAATCACTAAATTCATACATGTAAATAATGACCACTAATTTATCAATGTGAAAATGATTATCTACTGCTTTAGCATTACCTTCACAACCACTGACCTGTGAAATGTAAACATCAGAATAAGTTCACAAAAATTAGTGAAATATTATGATAAATCGTTTATAAATTAACCATAATTGATAAATGTTAGCATACATGTCGATCGGTTTAATGCTGGATGAAATCTTGGGTTTTTTAAATTTTATTATTGTGGGTGATTTTGATCAAAATATAAAGGTACTGTATTTGACCAGCATGTTCCTTTGCTTGTTAGAATGGTTAATTATTTCACTACTTATTGTGAACTTGTTCTGATGTTTACATTTCATAGATCAGTGGTTGCCAAGGTGATGCTAAAGCATTACCTGATCATTTTCATATTTTGGGGTTGGAGGTGCAATGAAATGACAGCAACTGCAATGGCTGCAAATCACTGTAAACTTTCTGGCAGGGATTTTATCTATTTTTTACTACTGATGTTGGAATACCTATAGGTGTTAATTCTGCTGAATTCATGAATGGTATCAGCATGTATTTAAAGGACGGCATACACAGGGAGGGCGCCTTCCTGCCGACTTGTCGCATGCAACTCAAATGAATATGGACAAACGTAGCGCAAACCATCAGTAAACTAAACAAATACGGAAATTTACCCTTATTCATTGGAGTTGCATGCGACAAGTCGGCAGGAAGTCGCCCCATGTATGCCGACCTTAAGATTGTATATTCATATGTGCATTTACACACCTTGAAAAACACAACATACATGTACAAATATATAACTTCATCTGAGCACATGTACATGTGTATGATACATACATGTATATAAGTTGTGAATGAAGGTGGCCAAACAATGCTTCAATTGCCCATACAAGGATAGCAACTCTATTGTCCCAAATCCCATGGATCAGTTTCACCCTCGCTGTAGTGACAGTGCTAGCTTTCACAGGACTTCCCTACTACACTATCAGATGAACAACTTATGTGCCCTAGTTCTTATAAGTACATGTGTAGGAAACTAAAGAAGGCAAACCATACAACATGTACTTACTGCCTACATCTTTTCCGGCAAACATTACTTATTGAGCATACAAAATGTATGGAATCTCCACTGAAGTTGGTACATGTACATGTATACGTAAAGGTATGTATAGATTGTATACACACATTAGTGTTGGCCGACTGTTACATGTAGATGGACCACTGCAACATTAATCAGTACATAACCTTGTTCTTCTTTGATTTTACATGTATTCTAACTGAGCTGCAAACTAAGTGTTCATATTTTAACTTGACTATGGGATATCGTGTACACTTAGATGTACAGAGCGATTACTTTGATGTTAATCAAAATACGAGTGGTGGGGGGGGGGGTGGGGGGTCCCAATTGCGATAGGCTAAATACGAGCGGGGAAGGGTGGGTGAAGTCCCCCTTGCGATAGAGAGTCCTTGACTTCGATATACAATGTACATGTACAGGTAAGAATTCAATTATTTAACACTTGCACATTAAATACTACTCTGTAATTAATTAATGGGGGGAGGGGGAGGTGTTTTCCGGGCAACACGGAAACCTCTATGGATATGCTCCTGCTGGTACTGGTACGGTATGCAGTACTGGTACGGTATGCAGTACTGGTACGGTATGCAGTACTGGTACGGTATGCAGTACTGGTACGGTATGCAGTACTGGTATGGTATGCAGTACTGGTACGGTATGCAGTACTGGTATGGTATGCAGTACTGGTACGGTATGCAGTACTGGTATGGTATGCAGTACTGGTACGGTATGCAGTACTGGTATGGTATGCAGCACTGGTACGGTATGCAGTACTGGTATGGTATGCAGTACTGGTATGGTATGCAGTACTGGTACGGTATGCAGTACTGGTACGGTATGCAGTACTGGTACGTATGCAGTACTGGTACGGTATGCAGTACTGGTACGGTATGCAGTACTGGTACAGTATGCAGTACTGGTACGGTATGCAGTACTGGTATGGTATGCAGTACTGGTACGGTATGCAGTACTGGTACGGTATGCAGTACTGGTACGGTATGCAGTATGCACTTACAATAATTGTTATGTACAATTAAATTACCCCATGATCACTTCGTCTTTTGCGACTGCTTGTCTCAGCTGCATCACCACTTGTTACATGTATCTTGGATTTATCCACTATCTACAGTATATGTACATGTACATGTAGATGCACATACACGTATGATTAGTTCAAGACACATACAAAAGCACACTCACTTGTTGTTTGTAAGCCTCCACCTGTTTCTGGTACTGCTTCACCTGGGCCACCTTCACTGCTATCTCCTCTTTGGCTGCCTCTAGCTCACCTCCCTGCCTATCAATGGTCTGCTTTGCTGCCTCCAGTTCATGGACCAGGTCTTCTATTCTGGTGGTCAACATTGCATTCTCCTCCCTCTGTGCCTCAACTTTTCTCTCAAGACTTTCAACCCTTTCCATTGCCCTCTCCCTGTCTTGCCTTTCTTGTCCAAAGTCATCCCTGAATGTGTTGCACTGTGAAAATAAAACACAGAAAAGCTACAAAGCTGCATGTATTCAAATTCAGTGTGTGCAATTCCCTATACAAGTACTTATGTACATGTGAGTGCTCAATGGTCTGACCCAACAGTTAATGAACAAATATGTAATACCCCCAACACCCACACACCCACACACAGTTACGTCAATTATCTTGCAATATTGAAATTTAAATACATAAATTAATCAATGATAACTGTGATGGGAAATTAATTACTTGTGGCTTTAATACTGCTGCACATTTAAATTATTATCCACATTTAATGTACATGTAACCTATATGTGGCAACAATTGATTATTAGAAGGTACATGTACCAATATTCATGGTTTCATACAGTGTGTGGGGAGAGGAGGGACCTATACAGCCACAAGCAGAACACAGGGGAGGGACCTGGCCATGACTGGGAAGGAGGGACCATAAAACACAGGGGGGGGGGGGGGGGGGTAGAGGACATGTACATCATGTGCATAAAGCACTACTATGGGGAAAGAGGGAGGGGACAGGGCCATGAGACACAAGGCCAGTGAAACACAGAGAGGGACAATGAAATATATAAATATGAAGGGACCTGGGCATTATACAGAGAGAGAGGATTCTTAAAGGCAGAGGGAGGGACCTGCATGTAGCCATGAAACATGTACATGTAAGCATCACAGGCCAGCTCATGAAACAATATGCACAAACCTGATTTTAAAAATGATAAATAAATGTTTGGACATTAATCATTGTGGCGATGGGGGATATGGTGGCCCGGTGGTCGCAGAATAAAGCTGATGACATAGAGCATTGTGCAGTAGACATAGAGCATTGTGCAGTAGACATAGAGCATTGTGCAGTCGACATAGAGCATTGTGCAGTCGACATAGAGCATTGTGCAGTCGACATAGAGCATTCTGCAGTCGACATAGAGCAGTTGACATAGAGCAGTTGACATAGAGCAGTCGACACAGAAACGTCGACACAGAAACGTCGACACAGAAACGTCGACACAGAAACGTCGACACAGAGACGTATTTGGGCGTGGCCCAGCGGAAGTACTATTTAGGTGTGGCCATCGGAAGTCAACATTTTCTTAGTGAACTTACCAATATATGTGCTGTTGTTACCTTAATGGCTTGTTTGAAAAAGGTTGGTTTCAATAGCACCTCGTCGTTTCAATCCGAGGCTGCTAATTTTTGCCTTCAGCCACGTATATCCGCAAGACACGGAGTACACCCAGCGCAAGTACGCCAATATAACGGCAATAGGTTTGCACTGCCTCCAGTATCGCACTATGATAGCTAGAGAATGAAAATGGCAGATTTGCATAGTGCATGGTTGGCCTGATGTGTGGTATAAGCCTTACTCTAAGTAAGGCTTATACCACACATCGGGCCAACCATGCACTACGCCACGACGAGGTGCTATTGAAACCAACCTTTTTCTAACAAGCCATTAAGGTAACAACAGCACATATATTGGTAAGTTCTCTAACAAAATGTTGACTTCTGATGGCCACGCCCTAATTTACTTCCTAAGGGCCATGCCTAAATAGTACTTCCGCTGGGCCACGCCCAAATACGTCTCTGTGTCGACGTTTCTGTGTCGACGTTTCTGTGTCGACTGCTCTATGTACTCTGCTCTATGTCAACTGCTCTATGTCAACTGCACAATGCTCTATGTCATCAGCTTTGTTCCGCGACCTACCGGGCCACCGTAGGGAGGGGTGGGGTGAAGGATACATGCTTGGTCACTACTAAATTGACATACTTAATTGGTTGCAGAATGTAATCGTTACAATAGGACAACAACACCACACGTTGTGCAATGTTTGGTTGTGCAGCCTCCAGAGCCACTATAGTACATGGGGGTGTGGTGAGGGGTGCGCATGGGGGGTGTAGTGAGGGCTGCACATGGGGTGTGGTGAGGGTGCACATGGGGGTGTGGTGGTGCACATGGGGTGTGGTGATGGGTGTGGTGAGGGGTGCACATGGGGTGTGGTGAGGGGTGCACATGGGGGTGTGGTGATGGGTGCACATGGGGGTGTGGTGATGGGTGCACATGGGGTGTGGTGAGGGGTGCACATGGGGGTGTGGTGATGGGTGCACATGGGGGTGTGGTGATGGGTGCACATGGGGGTGTGGTGAGGGGCGCACATGGGGTGTGGTGATGGGCGCACATGGGGGTGTGGTGATGGGTGCACATGGGGGTGTGGTGATGGGTGCACATGGGGGTGTGGTGAGGGGCGCACATGGGGTGTGGAGAGGGGCGCACATGGGGGTGTGGTGATGGGTGCACATGGGGGTGTGGTGATGGGTGCACATGGGGATGTGGTGATGGGTGCACATGGGGGTGTGGTGAGGGGCGCACATGGGGTGTGGAGAGGGGTGCACATGGGGGTGTGGTGAGGGGTGCACATGGGTGTGTGGTGAGGGGTGCACATGGGGTGTGGTGATGGGTGCACAGGGGGGTGGGTCCCAGCTCCCATAGGTCTAGGAAAGAGAGCTTTAAGGTCTGGGGAAGAGACCTGTAAGCTCCCAGTGTGGTCTGGGGAAGAGAACTGTAAGCTGGTGTCTGGGGATCAAAGTTCTAACTTCAGTACTGTTTTATAGAATACCTTATGATTGGTTCAATATAGTGGAAGCATATGGACTCATTCAAGTAACTGTTCAATATGCTACTCCAGTTTATGTAGCTGCTAATATGTTGCTCACATCAGCATAAAGTTATTCAGCCTGTGCTGGGCACTCCCATAACATGGTAACTTAACCATTTAATATTGTAATTCAGGGGTGTCTGAAAATCACATACATGCAACATGTGCATAAAAGAGAATAAATTCATGCCATTTAATGATGCATGTACAAATGTAGCATAGTGTGTGTGTATATACACATGTACATTGGAAGCTGGTTTAAAGAAGTGCGCTTACCGCTTACCTCTATTTCCGCAATGGATAATTTCTCTTTCAGTTTGCTGACCTCTATTTTCAACTGATCTATTGTGGATTCCTCTTCTTCACTTTCTGTCTGATGTATGGGCTGCACCACAATAGACCTCTGAAATACATTTCATTATATTATAGATATATTTAAGGCGACATGCAGAATGGTGATCTCTGGTGATCTCTGCTTACAGATATAGGTATTGCATCATTTACCTTCATCAACATAAGAGGATTATATGCTGTATGTGCAACACTACATGCAAGCAGACCTTTGTCAATGGTGGCATTTGTGGATTTGTCTCTGTGCACACTGATGCTAGTATTAGTGTTACAGATTAAACATTTCATATGCTATACACTCCAACCACAATGTTCGAGGTTTAAGTGTATCCACTCCTGCTAGCATTAACAGTCTAAAGCACTAATATTTACCTTCACCGTTGGTTCGTTGCGAGAGGGGTTAGTAGTCTTGCTGCTCTCGCTCTTCCCGCTCAGTGCTACAGGTTTTCGGTTTCTGGTTCTCGGCCCGCTATTCCGAACAGAAACGTCCATCCTCTTTCTGTTTTGAAATAGGCCTACAGAATTGATGTCAGCGAGTAGATAGGCCTATATGTACACTTGAGTGGAGAGGTTCCCAGGGCCCCACGTGCACGTGTAGGTCTGTCAAAAACATATGATATCATCGACACACACACACACACACACACACACACACACGCACGCACACACACGCACACACACACACACACACACACACACATTTATCACCTCATGTAATTATCACTCTCCCAACCACACACAACCTATAGCTACGCTGTAGGCCTACGCACGTATATAGCGGGGTATACATGTAGTGATATAGGCCTACACACATGATCAAAAAACGCGTGTACCTCATGCATGCACATATGGATTCATCATTCTACCTCAGTAGGTTTAATTGGGTACACTTACCCTCCGGCCTGTAACCTTTACGAAATTGGATCGATTCCAGTAACTAATAGCTTAGATCATACGCGCTTGGCGATATGCATGCAGTGACGTTTAACCCTCTGGCTACATTGTAGACTTTTAATTATGCCTTGTCTCGTACCCAGACCCAAACGTACGTAAGCCGTTTGGGTCTGAGTACAAGACGATTGGTGGCCTGATCAGGCTCAAGGATAGATAAGGCAAGCTTCGGTGGATGAAACGTGAAGAGGAGGCTGTCATGCATATACATGTAGCATAACGTTTGATGGGCTGCATCTTCATCAAGTCAGCTATTAGCTCCACGGATTACAGGATAATAGAATTCGTTTATCAGATCAGAAAACTAGATGCTACATTGTGACAGAGTGCTAGCTATGTGGTACCTACAGAGTGCTATGGGGTACCTACAGAGTGCTATGGGGTACCTACAGAGTGCTATGTGGTACCTACAGAGTGCTATGTGGTACCTACAGAGTGCTATGAGGTACCTACAGAGTGCTATGTGGTACCTACAGAGTGCTATGAGGTACCTACAGAGTGATATGTGGTACCTACAGAATGCTATGTGGTACCTACAGAGTGCTATGTGGTACCTACAGAGTGCTAGCTATGTGGTACCTACAGAGTGCTATGTGGTACCTACAGAGTGCTACAGATCTGAGCAGCAGTAACAGTTCATAGAACCAGATGCTGTTATACACTCCCAGATGCATTTGGAGAACACCAGTGCATCACACTGCAGTTCGATCCAGTGGCTGTGAGAGGATGTTGGAGCACAGTGCACACTTTTCTTTGCCCTGTACTTCGTTAGCCTCTGCCCACACACTGTATGTGAACTTGTTGGAAATTGTAATCTATACCTGTAGACAATTATTCATGCTATGTCACATTAATTTAATTGATGCATGTGCTACATGCAACTAATATTTGTTGCATGAGAACAGAACATATTAGCAATAAACATTCTGTGGTCAAGGTACAAATGTAGCAGTGAAAGAGTACTAACTCAAAATCAGGATTTGATGGTGGTTTTTCATTATTTTATGTCGGGCACAAAATACACCTAGCTGGCTCCATTAAAGTTTTTCTGAGTGACACAATTTGAATATAATGCTTAATAATTATTCAAGTAAGAAATGCCAGCTTGTCTATAGCTCTAGACCACTTCAAGTTGGAACCTTTCTTCTCACCATTTATAAGGCAATCACTAGGATTTTTACTTCCAATTCAACAATAGTTGCAGATCATATGGCATCACTTGGAGTCCATAGCTACACTTACAGTCTACTCTTGCTCCATAGTCCATACATGTTTAAATACAATACTGATTACCGCAATTAAACGCCGCGGCCTGAATCAGCTTACTAGTCAAATTTTTGTTAGTGTTGGAAATTAAAATGTATCTTTTGAACGATACACAGCAACTTCAGCAGGTTTTGGAAATGCAATTCCCAATGTATCCTGCATGTATTTATCTGTTGCATGTTTGCTCAAGTTCCACTCACGGTCGTTTATCTTGCTCGCCACGGATGCGATGTAACGACATTCGTGCCCGTTTGGAAGCACCCTTCAAGCACGCTTTTTATTAGCGTGCGTTCGCTATACACATACGGTAACTTCCATACGATCACCTCTCGGCATTTAAAAACAATCATTCTCTTCCGAAGTTACAGTCGTTTAAAACAAGTAGGTCTTTCCCGCTCGTTTGGCGCGAGTGATGTATTAAAATTACTAAATGTTGCCGATAATAACTCATCACATGACCAATAACGTTACACCCGTAAAATTACCGCATGTTTCACAAGCAATAACTGAAACCAGTCCCCAATTCACGCAATGCATCAGTCATGTGCATGTATAATCTGCAGCAATAGGTAAAAATCGGGAGAAGTGCTATGATAAACTGTTCGTAGATCAGCATCTCCAAGCCTAGAAGGGGGCACCGTTCGCGGATCGCAAACGAATTTGGCCCTGATTGATGTGTATCGCTGCAGTAGCTGGAGGCAGAAGGCGAACTGCCATGAATTCCTGCAGGGCGAGCTCCTTAAAAACAGCTGATTGTACAGTGTGTGGTTAGTGCGTGGGGGCGGGAGACAATAGTGAGGTCATTTGGAGGTTGTGGTATAAAAAATAAAAAATAACAATCCCTCGAACAATCCCGACCTTATTTGCTGCACTTTATTCCATTTCGGAATGCTCAAGCTCAGTCAAGGCATCGGCACGTATGATTCAGATGATGATCAATGCTTGGTCCAGCTGCGATGAAGAGGATTATGGTGACATGGACAGTTCTTAGACCGCAACCGCTAAATGACCCTTACTATTGTCTCCATTGTTACTTTCTCCCACGCACTAACCACATGCACACATGCACTGTACCATCAGCTGCATGTTCAGAAGGAGCTCGCCTCAGTTGCCTGCAGGAGTTTATGGCAATTCACATGCACTCTGCCATCCAACTACCGGTACTTAACAATGCCAAATTGTTTTGCGATCGAACGCATACTTTAATTTTTCTTGGCTGATCTACGAACAGTTTATCATAGCACTTCTTCCGATTTTTACCTATTGCTGCAGATTATACATGTATATGACTGATGCATTGCGTGAATTGGGGTCTGGTTTCAGTTATTGCTTGTGAAACATGCGGTAATTTTACGGGTGTAACGTTATTGGTCATGTGATGAGTTATTATCGGCAAGATTTAATATATCAGACGCCAAACGAGCGGGAAAGACCTACTTGTTTTAAACGACTGTAACTTCGGGAAAGAATGATTGTTATTTAAATGCCAAGAGGTGATCGTATGGAAGTTACCTTATGTGTATAGCGAACGCACGCTATTTTAAAAAAAGCACGCAACTCAACGGGCACAAATGTCGTTACATCGCATCCGTGGCGAGACTTGCAAATACATGCAGGATACATTGGGAATTGCATTTCCAAAACCTGCTGAGGTTGCTGTGTATCGTTCAAAAGATACATTTTAATTTCCAACACTAACAAAAATTTCACTAGTAAGCTGATTCTGTCCCGGTTAAAGGCCGCGGCGTTTAATTGCGATTTTACGGGTAATCCAGGAACGGATTCGGGGGGGGGGAGGGGGGGGGGGGGGGAGGGGGGGGGGGGGGTTGAATACAGGATTGAGTTTCTCAAATTGACATACAAAGTGGATCGGAATCCGACCATGAATGATGGATCAATTACGACCGTACAAGATAGAAGTGGTGTGGCCAGACGAAGATGTGTTGCCTGTTGGTGCTGGCGCGTTTGGTAAGGTGTACGGAATTTCCTACAACGGAGCACCTTGTGTAGGCAAAAGCTTACACAATATATTGCTAGGAAGAGGCATATACGAGGCCGTACCCAGAGATCAATCGACTCCACTTTTAGCCAAATTCGTTAAGGAGTGCGTATTGCATAGCAAGCTTCGACATCCCAACGTCGTCCAGTTCATTGGCGTCGAATACGGCACCGGTCCAGTCGACCTTGTTCTGATCATGGAACGGATGGACAAGAATCTGGACTCGTGTTTAGAAGCCCATCCCCACATCCCCCTCCCGATCAAACTCTCTGTTCTTCGTGAGGTGTCCGCCGGTCTGATGTACCTACACTCCTTTGCCCCGCCCATCATCCACGGTGACCTCACCACCACCAACATCCTCCTCACACAGGACTGGAGAGCAAAGATAGCGGACTTTGGTAACAGTGTGGACCAATCCATTCTTTCCACAGCTCCTGGTGCTCTTGCATACATGCCTCCAGAAGCCCTTACCAGGCCACAGAAGTATGATTCAAAGCTGGACATTTTCAGTTTCGGAACAGTTGCCCTCTATGTTGGTATACAGACCAGGGATGCTGATCGCAATAAAAGATCTGACCAGCTTCAGACCTTAAGAACTGCACCAGATGGGGAGTGTCCTTACCAGATAGTCACATGGTGCTGTGATCATGACCCAAGAAAAAGACCTACCTCAGTGGATTTAAATACTCACTTGCACAAACTGTGTCCACACAACAGTGATATGATGGTAAGCATACAGTTGTGTAATTAATTACACATCAGCTTCACTCTTTATCATTATTTTGTTTTCTAATTCATTCATTATACTGAGAGAATTATTCTTGCATGGAATTCATTGCCCAATTACCCCAACGGTCACTGCATTGAATGCACATCTTGATAAATTTAAGTCAAGTATTCATAAGCTGGTCTGACCTGTAAACGTTTTCTTCATTAGGCAGTATACATGTAGCAAATTATTAATACCATTACTTGCCCTTAGTGCACTCTCTTCCTTATATGTGGATGTGCACATACATGTATCAGGAGTTACGTTAGTTGGCATGCGTATGTAAATAGTCTAGTTACCCGAATACCAACAGGTAAGGTATTCGAGTAACTAGACTATTTATATACACATGCCAATTCACAAGTAAGGACAAAATGGAGTATTTTACATGTGCATATATTGAAGATTTTAACAATGCAGATGGCAACAGATGACTACTACACAATAAGCACACTGGAAGAGTTTGATGAATGGAAAGTTGTAGGTCATGGAGCATATGGAGCAGTTTATGAAGTTAGGATGAATGGAGCACCTTGCATTGCTAAGAAAGTTCATGACATTTTGGTAGGCCAAAGAGGTAACGCTCGATTTGGAAGGCATGAAATTGAAGCTGTAAGGAGCAGATTCCGAAAAGAGTGTAAACTCCTTAGTAAACTAAAGCATCCAAACATTGTTCAGTTTTTGGGCATATATCGTGATAAGGATGATGATGTGCTTGTAATGGAATACATGCCCATGGATCTAGCCAAGTGCTTCGATACTTGTACAGGACAACAGTTCATCATTCCACTTCCAATAAAGCTATCCATCCTTCAAGATGTGACCAATGGGCTGCTTCACCTTCATTCCCTAGCCCCACCCATCATCCATCGTGACCTCACTGCATCCAACATTCTCCTCACATCTGATATGAGAGCTAAGATAGCTGATCTTGGGGTGTCAAAAGCATTTGATCTGCGGCAAGTTCAAACCATTCAGCAGACCAAAGCACCTGGCACTCCAGCCTACATGCCACCAGAAGCACTAATCCCAGAGCCCCAGTATGATGTACAGTTAGACATATTTTCATTTGGTGTGTTATGTATCCATATAGCCATCCAGGAATTTCCTGCCCCCCATGAAGTGGCACCTACCCAAATCATCCTTGAGCAGAAAAGAATACAGATTTTAAAACGACAACATTGGATTGATAAAATGGGATTGGACCACCCTCTTTGTCCCATAGTGGTCCAATGTCTCCAAGATCTTCCAGGGGCCAGACCTACCATCAGGAAACTCTGGGGGGATATGAGCTCTCTGAGCACCAAACATAAAAAGGATAGGAGCAGTATTTTGGAGGTACACGTACTTGCACATGTGTGTGGGTGGATTTTAACTTTTAAAATACTACATGTACTGTAAGATCATAGTTTTTACCATTCAGAAGATAGTCAAAGATACACACCAGCACTCTTATCCACCTCATAGAGAATGTCTGAGAGAAATACATAATTCTGTCCCTGTATTTATTTTTAATTTGCACTGCATATAACTCTGTACCATAACTGTGCAAGCAAGTGTACATATAATTGAGCTATCTTTATTCTTATAGACTTACAGTAGTACTCCAGAGTATATGTTGATTTAAAAAATATATATGCCTTTGATAGATTGCATTCCAACTCAATACACTGCTGAATATTAAATTCTCTTTTGACCAACAATACCAAGGAAGGCAAAGCCCCTACCTGACCATCTGTTCATGTGCTCCACACCCCACAACCCTTGTGGCCATCTTTTGAAGCAATTAATGTACATGCTTTGGTTTCATATGATATAATCCAGACACCACTTACATATTATTAATGTTATCCTCTCTCTTTTAGCTAATAAAGGAAAATGAAGAGCTTAAGGTACAAAGGAGTAAACTTGAAGTGGAGATTGAGTTGAAAAATAAGGTGCATACATGTACTGCAGTACACTTATTCATATGCAATATTATTTTATGTAGTGTGTTTAAATATTGGTTGTTATGGCAAATGTGGTAAATTATGTGTAAATATCACTGTACATAGGATCATCTATCAGAGTTAGAAGAATACAAACATCAAGGTGAAATAAAGCGATTGCAGGAGATTGTTGCATTACGCAACCAACATGAAGCAGAGAAAAAAGAGCTTCGTGTACTAGTGACAAAATTGGAAACCAAATTGAAGGTGTCAAGCAATAATGTTGAAGTTCAAGCAATTGCAGCAAAGAAAAAAGATGACAAGTTGGCTACTCTAGAAGGCAAACTTCACACTCAAGAGAATGAGCTGCGTGAGGTGAAGGCTGCTTTTGAAGAAGCCAATAATAACCATGAACATATCATTGATGATGTAATAACAGAAAGGGAAAAGGAAACAGCAGTATGGGAGGCTGAACTGAAGAAGAAAGATGAAGACTGTCATAGGATGAGGCATGGATGGGAAGAATTAGTGAATAGATGCAAATACCAGAATGCTGAATTAGTAAAGCAAACAGAAGTGAAAGTGATTGAATGTGATAAGCAGCTGCAAGAAATTACCAGTTTGCAAGACCAGGTAGTGGTGTTGACTGGAAAGTGTGAAGCATCAAAAAATTGTGAATTGGCATTGGAACTAGAGCTAAGAAGAGAAAAGGATGAACAAACAGTAAAAGTAAGACTTTTATTAGAGGAAAAAAATCTACTTGGATTAGTATTTGAGGATGCCTTGGCAAAGTTTGAGAAGATCCATTATGAACTGGAGCTGACCAAGCGGGAACTTTATAAGCTGAAAGAAGACAATCAGCTGTATCAAATAAAAGTGGAAGAAAAGGATAAAAGGATTGATCAGTTAAGTCGTACTGCAAAGTCAAAGAGGAGATATATAAAGTCTGATAAGGAAGATGAAATGCTATGTGATAAGGTGTGTGAACTGGTACAACATTTTACTGGTACATGTCCTGACTGTATTCAACTTCAGAAGAAAATAAAAGATCTAGAAATTGGGATTGAGCAGCTAACTGTACAAAGTGTGAATCATAAAGTGGCACAACGTGATCATGAAAATGAAATATCTGATTTGAAAGAACAAATTCAGATATTTATTAGCAAAGTAGAAGCTTCAAAGCGATCTCGTGAAGAAGCCACAGCTACAAGCTCCAAGCTGAATGAAGAAGTTATGGTTCTCACCCAGCAGGTGAACCAGTACAAGAAGCAAGCTGACAACTTGAGATCACAGGTGGAGAAATATGAACAGATGAATAAAAGCCATGTTGAGCAGGTACATGTGCACATTTATTACAGTGTATCCCTAACAATTGCATGTACATGTTGGCAGAAGTTAATTTATTGCTTGACACTTATATGAAATCAGTAACCCTTTGCATTACATGTTCTGGTTGATATCCCTATCACCTGTCTTATGTGTATTACCTTCAATGAGAGTCGCAACTATGAAAACTAAAGATATTTTCTCAATACATGTTCATGTATGTCACTACAGTGCAAAACACAAATGTAGGTCAACTTGCCAGCTAAGGGTGAAGGCAAAGCTGTATTTAGTATTTACAACAACCACTTAAACCAGTTTTTATTTTGAATATCAACTGCTTCAGCTGTTTTTATTTATTTATTCAAAAACTGCCTTTTGAAGCCCAACCTATTGTGTTGATGTAATCATATTTTCAGATGTACCTGCCTCAACCTCATCATTCATGCTCTTCCTTGAATAAGCTGTCACAGTTGCTCAAATTTTACAATCACCTGTTACATCATTAACTTGGCCGGATATGGCTAATCATGTGAATGCCATTCACTCAGCAGTTCTGTCCTCCATGAGGTCCATGTCCTTTGTGCTCAGCATCAGTGCAATGTGAAAGTGGTTTCATGAAAACATGTACAGTACATGTATCTTTTTTTTGCAGGCTGAACCTGCATGCTTTGTCCCACAATCAAAAGCTGGAGAACCAGATGCCAACTACCACTACCAAGTGAAGCAAAGTGCACAACAAGCCGACCAGATACATCAGGTCAGACAGCATGCACGCCTGTTAGGGGTGGTGACCCCTGCAGGCCAGTTTATCCCGACACCTGAATGCCTGGCCCAATCGCAGTCTCCTCCCCCACTGCACCACCCCAAGCAGGGAGCACTACATGATGAGGATGACGACCTTCCACCTTCCCCTTTTCAACAACTGCTAAACAGCCAGAATCAATCACCTGTAGGTGCACAGGCTGCATCGGGACAGCCCCTCAATGCCCCATACCAGCATTATCACCAGCCCCAATCCCAGCCACCAGTGAGATATTCACACACCACAATGGCCCCTGGTCCACAGAGGTACGACGATCCTCATTACCAGCAGGAGTGGCAGCACACTGCAGATGCACAGGGATATGCCCAACCTCGGGTTGGATTGGGTGCACCTCAGCCTCATTGGCCAGTTCAAAATAGCCCTCATGTGATGCCAGGTGTTAACAATCCGCACCTAGTTCAGGATGTGGAACTAGCCAAAGGGATAGGTAACGATATTTCCAGTGCCATGGTCAAGCTTCAGGCTGGTGAGGACACAAATGGTTCATCATCAAGGGAGGCCCCTCCTGACCCAAACCTTGTGTGCCCTGTCTGCCGAAATGCCTTCAGGAAGGGAGAGATTCAAAAATATAAGCATCATGTTGAGACATGTGGCAAACAATGTTTATAGTTGTATGAACTGTTTGACTTTGTTAGAGCATTTGAATTTTACAGTGGAAATTGCATTGGAAGAGACACATGCTTGCCCCCCCCCCCCCCCCCCCCCCCCCTCCCAAATTATGAAATCATGTGACAATTTCAGCACTGGAATCCTGGAGCCAGGAATTTATTGTGGGAGGGGGGAGGGGGCAACTTAAGGGAAAAGCAGTAGTAGGGAACGTGCCTCCCCCCAGCAAACCAGTATGGGTGGATGGGGAGCGCTTTAAGCTCCACCCTAGCCACTTTAATTTGCACTTTTTGCATCACATAATTGCATATATAGTAACAGGTATAATATGATGAGAATTTTACTTTCCTGTAGTCTCACATACCAAACTGATACTTCATCCCATCGATCAATGCATTTGCAATATGGTACATGTACATGTATAGGGTCAGATTGTACAATGTGTGTATGGATACCTGATACAGATATGATTTGCATAGGGACTGGTTTCAGTCTCCTCAATTCCCCTCCCCCACATACAACATAGTGAATGCATTCTTCCCTTCATAAGTGTCAGCAACATACATACACATGTAAGATTATTGCATGTACAAAGTACACAGAAATTTGAGCCACACACACACACACATAAAAATGTCCACAAATGCATTATGTAGGCTTCACTTCGCACCTCTGGACATGTGACCGAAACTTTTGGATTTCTCTCTTCTTGAAGACCTCCCCACATTCTGGACAATTAAGTTTTGGGTCATCAGGCACATGCAAGGTAGTGTCAGCCATTTAGATATTCTCATCTTCTTAGTACTTGCATTCTCACACTTAGGAGTACACAGATTTCTGTGCATGATGGGTGGGTGAAGGTCATCATAGTCAGTTTGTTCACGCTGGGAGTAAGGCTATCAGTGGTGTATGTGTATGTGATAATAATTAACTTCAAAGTACATTGAAAATACCATGTAAATGTAGGATCAAAATCATGGATTTTTTTAATTAACAGTAAGTTACTATTTAGCTTCTCTAATAGTTTGGGATGATGTTAACGAATTATATTAAATATCCATTTAACCAATTACAATGAACAGCGATGAATTACAAATATATAGCTTACAGCTCCAACATACTCTTTTAATTTTCAATTGCCTACACGTGTACTTTATTCATAAATAGAAATCACTAAATCTATACATTATAACCACTAAAATTAAGTTAATTTAGCAATGTGAAAATAATTAAGTAATGCTTTAACACTGACCAGTGAAATTAAACATCAGAATAATTTCACAATAAGTACTGAAATATTGTGGTAAATTAACCTTTCATTGTTCCATAATCATTTTCACATTGATAAATGTTGTGTACTTAGGTCGGTTTAAAGCTAGACAAAATCTTGATTTTTTAAATCCTATTTTTCTGCCAAATGTAAAGGTAACATTAGCATTTATTCTTTTTTTTGCTTGTTAAAATTTTGAAGTTCAATGAATGGTTAATTTTCACTACTTTTTGTGAACTTGTTTGTTTACATTTCATAGATCAGTGGTTGTCAAGGTGATGCTAAAGCATTACATAATTATTTTAATATTTTGGGGTTGGAGGCACAATTATATAGCTGCAACTTCGATCACAGTGAAATGTAAAATAAAAATTTATCTTTCTGGCAGGATTTTACTGATTTTGTAGTACCTGCATGTATAGGTGTTAACCCTGCTGAATTCATGAATGATCTAAGCGTGGTTTGTTCCCCTTAAGATTTTATATTTATACATGCATTTACACACATTGAAAAACGCAACATATACAGATATTTAACTTCATGTGAACACAACTTGTATATACATGTACATGCACAGTGGTGATACATATACGTTGTGAATGAAGGTTACCAAACAATGCTTACTACACACATCAATTGCCCATACAAGGATACATGTAGCAGCATTATATGTCCCAAATCACATGGCTCAGTTTCTCCCTCGCTGTAGTGACTGTGTGAGTGTGAGTGTATGTGTGTGTGTGTTAAATACAAGTGGTGTGTACATGTGTATATGTATACCGGTATAAAAGTATATGATTCATGTGCATTCTATCTCTATATATGCAGCATGTTTGCCAGCGGAGACTATATACAGGGTGTTTCACAATCAAGGAAATTAACCACAAGCAGTTAATTGACTTAAAATTGTTGGTAATTGCTCCATTGATGTGAGCTTAAATGTTGATGTAAACAAACTAAATATTAATTTAATAATTTATTGAAAAAATTAACGAAAACGAATAAATAATTCTCAATAACACCTAATTAAAACACACCATTTTAGACGCATTCAAAAGCCCCAACATTTCCTTAAATTAATTTGGCTGGATGTATTAATAAATTCAAACCACTAAATTGAGATACAATGGCCCCTAAATCAAGTAAAATGCGAAAATCAAAAAATCAAGATTTCAATCTTGAATAACTTCTAAATGGAAGCAGTTAATTAAGTACCGTTTGCAGCTTTTAACTAACCACTAACCCTACACTTATTAACATTAATTGAAATGAATAGGGGTTTTGGGACTTTTATCAACATTAATTAACCATTAAAGATTATATTAATTTTATTTCACCAGCATGTCTTTTAACAACAATTATCAGTTAATTAACTGCTTGTGGTTAATTTATAAACAATTTTCCTTGATTGTGAAACACCCTGTATCATCGCTGGAACTTCTATATATACATGTGTGCATTGCCAGACGATGTATATGAATCGTATATGTGTGTATGTCTACACTAGTACTGCATTGAGCTAATTCGTAGCACGCTGAACGCGGAGTGGACCCTATATAATCCAAAAGTAAGGGCGAAAGAGCACTCAAGATACGTTGGTGTCTGCGTCTCTCCGCTTTTTGGAGTGCTACCGCTACCTATACGCATTCATATCGCGATATCCCCTCCCCCCCCCCCCCCCCCCTTACTTTGTACAGTGCAGATAAAACTCACTGTCCCCAGAGTGTTGGGCGTAGCACGACCTTCGTCTCCGCCACTACGCGAATCGAAGGTCGGGCAGCGCCCATGCAACTAAGAGTACGTGTAGTCATTCTATGAACGAAGACGCAGTGAACACAAGGGATTTCGTTTATTTAATTTAGAAGCTAGGCCATATTTGCTTACCCATGTTCCCAAATCTAGTGCGAGCATGCAAACATGTAGCAAATACATACGTAAATATATGCTGAGTTTACTTGTATAATTGCAAATGTGGCGTAAATATGTATGTAAATATGTTTGTACCTTTACGTACGCGGTAAATGCATTGTAAATATTAGCGTAAAACTTATAAATGTTTACATCCGTGTAATGTTTCACGTTTGCAATGAATTTACGCATAGCGTTCAGGCGTAGTTTAAATCCATTATTTTGTCCAGTGAAATATGGCACGCAAGGAGCCATATCACATCACCTTCAATAGTTGCTGTTCAGAAGCTATATGGTAGGGGTGTACTATAAAGTGATGATTTTGGAATTATGCGTCACCCACTTAACCATGTGTGCATGGGTTCAAATGATGCATTTTGGCTGTAGAACGTATATATCTTTGAATTTACCCCCTCCTATTTGCAAAATTCAATTAATTCCGATTCCGCAATCTTATCCTGCCGCCGATTCACCTATAAACGTATCCCATGCAGCGCTAGCGGTGGAACAAAACAATTGAGCCGTGCTGTTTTATACCGGCCGCTATTATCTAGCTCTGAATATGGCATTTCTTTGCCTATATACGAGTGCCAGCATCAAGAATAGGGGCTGCTATATATTGTTCAATTCCGTCACTACTGCCCAAACCGTCCGTTCCTGCGCCTGCGTCAATATTAAACAATCGAAACCTCTACTGGCCGTAGCTGTGCAACTACAGGAACATGTATACATATATCGAGTAACCAGTTCCATTTACAGGGCAGAAACATGTTGCAAGAGGTTGACCTGCAAGTATTGTTAAATGGAAGGAAAAAATCGTACTGGTGTGTGGTAGTTGCTTATTATAATAAATGGCAAGAAGAAAGGTTCCAGCTTGAACTGTCATGAAGTGGTCTGGACAAGCTGGCATTTCTGACTTGGATAATTATGAAGCATTACGTTCAAATTGTGTCAGACGTCTATAGAGCTAGTGTACATGTACTTCTAAGCTCAGAAAACCTTGATTTTGAACTAGTACTTTTTCACTGATTGCTACCTTGACCACAGAATGTTTATTGCTAATATGTTCTGTTCTCTGCACATGCATATATGGTTTGTAGTAAAGGCCTGCATGCATGTACATGTAATAACAAGGTAAGTTCTACATTATTGAACACACAATAATTCGTATTACAATATGTGAGCCCCCCAATGAACTAATAATAATAAACACGATAGCAATATAATTATGCAATATGATATTATGCACAATGGAGAATTATGTAAGCTAGTAGTAAGATACAAATCAATTGGACAAAGTACATCGTATAAGATGCAGTGCCGGATTTAGGGGGGGGGGGGGGGGCAAACGGGGCGGCTGCCCAGGGCCCACGGCTTTTTGAGGGGGCCCCCACCGTTCTCATAATAATGATATTCATGTTTTTTTGGTTTATAATAACTCATACTAAAATTACTAATTAGTGTTAATTGAGCGAATTAATATGCATATGGAGCCGGAGCAAGAGACCGAGAATAGAAGTGCGCGAAGTGGAGCATCGAAACGAAAGAAGCGGAAAGAACAACTTGATGAATGGAATAAGCTACAAAGCAAACTGCCAAGGCTTTTGTCCTTTGGATTTCATGTTCAAAATGAGCCAAACCACAGTACCCTCCAGGGAGTCCAGGCTGGTAACCTCGAAACCGCAGTGGCAGAACATCAGTGCGTAGACGTAGTCGACAACGTGCATGACAGTATGAATGAAACTGAACCAAGTGCAACCATGCTGCCAACATCTTCTGATCCTTGTTCCAGCAGCCAATCGTCACGACCAAACGGACCAATCGATGAATGCGTACCAATTTCAATGCTGCAGGCGCCACTTGACGTATGCATTAGCGTTCATTCTTGTGATACTTCTTGTTCCAGCAGCCAATCATCACAATCATACTCCTTAGAAACTACAGCCACGGCCAACACTGTCAATGATCCAGCAAAGTGGACAGTTACTGATAACCTTCGAGAGTATTGGGCGCTGCATGGGTTAAATAGTGGGGGGGGGGGGGGGGGGGCCACCAAGTATAATTGCCCAGGGCCCACGACTGTCTAAATCCGGCGCTGATAAGATGTAGTAAAGACATTGTCTATTGTTAAACAAACATTGTTGTTTGTTGGGGATGTCAATGTAAATAAACATGAGGAAGTAATTAAAATGTATTTTTTTATCACAGATACCATAAGGTAACATATATAGATAAGTGGACATGTTTAACTAACCCCTACCCGTCACACTATACTCAAATTTTGTCCAATCAGTTTGGCGTTCCATATAACTTTGGCACAATTAAATGGCATTCCGTAGTGATGTGTGTATGCGTGGTACTTGGTGTTTTTTTTTTTTAGCGGGCAAAGCGCTGGGGAGGTAGATGGTATCGATTCATAATGAGAGTACTCATCTAGTCATGAATGTCATTAAAATCATAGTATTCGACAGCGTACCGCGAGTCACCCCGCTCCTCTCTGGCATAGTTTCCTTTTCTTCTAGAGAGGAAAAGAACCGTTGAAGGTGTAGTCTGGGTCGAGAGTAGGTATCTTCTGGCGAAGGCGAAGAGGTCGCACCATTACGATTATAAGAACATGCATGTGATCCTTAACTCAGGTAGGTAGTTTACACGAATTTAAAAATACTCCATTTATAAAATTAGCATAGCTGGAAAGAGCGTGGAAAATACATTATAATGGTACATCAGTCATATGTGTAGATATCGTTCATTTTACGAACAATAATCAACGTTTTGTAACGGAAAATGCAATGGGTGCGGTGAATTTAAAATTGGCACGGTTATGGTTATGGTTTCAAGCGATGTAATGCGGTAAAGTTAAGGCTATTGGTATGTTACAAAAACGGATTTGCATTTGCGTACAATTAAAATCTATTCTATATGCGCAAATATGAAAGTGGTCACAAAACTCAAGATCACCATTATATATTCTGGTACTGGGTTTGGCTAAGGCAAGATGCATTATATATTGGTATAAAATTAATTAACATTCATGATCAAATGATCTAACTAGTTTTTCTCAATTACTTTTGACACTATTATTTACTGCAGTATTGCTTGCCCTGGCAACACACTTGACTTAATTTGATGTAGTGGTTCCCTGGAAAGTAGAAAAGCTGGCCCTTTTCGTATTAATGCATAAGGTTCCACAAATACACTGATGTCCTTGAATGTCTTCATGGAATGGGAAGTACATGTGATTGAAAATCTTTCCCTGATATAGGATGTATATATAATTTGGTACTTCAAAACAACGCTCCAGCAGTACATATACAATCTACGGGAGAAAATGGCGGTTGTTGAATAGGTGAGTTGGCGCCATCTGGAAAACACCATGCACGCGCCTACACTAAAACACGTGAAACTGTCGTAATAAACGCTATAGTGTTTAAAGAATGAGTTTTAGTGCAGGATAGCATGCAAACGCGTCTTTGGACGAGTAAGGTACGTACTCATGCAGTGGAATTGGTTCATTTTTGGAGCGGACTTCTTGCCCAGTACACGATCTTCCCACTTTTATACCATTTTACAAATTTTTACGTATAGTATTACATTTCAGGGGTGGTTTGAACTACCTAACCCAGAACTAGTCTGTGCCACGCATGCGCTATAGTGGTTTATGGCACCGGTTCAAAACATGTGTGAATAACTCTTGCACGTACACTGCTATTGCCAAGCCTCTATGAATAAATGTGGAGCCATATGCACCATTTCAAACAGCTGAACGGCCGGTTTGAAAAAGCTCCCTTCCTTTAATTTGGCCGCATGCATGCACGGCCGGCTGACCGCAAGCGCTTTTAAAATATACGGCATCTATAATATATAATAGTAATAACCATATACGGCAGCGAGTCTGCTTGCATAATCTACATGTATAACTCCGGGCACTGCAACCATTTCAGTTCACTCATACGGTCATACCCACGCAAGAATGGATGGATCCAAAGGCAAGGACCGGGGTGAACATCAAGAAAAGAAAGCTGACATGGATCCAATGGATGGATCCAAAGGCAAGGACCGGGGTGAACATCAAGAAAAGAAAGCTGACATGGATCCAATGGATGGATCGAAAGGCAAGGACCTGGGTGAACCTCAAGAAAAGAATCCAATCGGTGGATCCAGTGACAAGTACCAGGATGAACCTCAAGGAGACTCAGTACAAGCTGTACGATGGGAATATAAAAGGCCTACCGGACGGATACTATGTTCTGTACATGCACCGATACCTCGAGATGATGATGACACATGAGGATTGATTTCCCTATTCAGTGCTTTCAGCTGTAATATTACAAGCTATGTAGGTTTTTTGCATACATGTATAGCATGCACATTGCATATTTGGTTAGCCCTATACATGTGCTTGCTTCACTTATCGCGCGCACCACGCAGAACATGGTAGGTGATGTTTGAGTGTGAACATCGTGCATCTATATATGGGACAGTGTCCAGCAAAATCGGGCTTGTGAGGTTATAATTTTATCACTATAAAAATTGCACGTTGTACTAAACAACACATCTACGCGACGGTAATACCTTTTCCTTTCAAATTTCGTACACTTGTTTCCACACCATATCTCTGTGTAAAAATAGTGATCTAAAACTTTTCAGTGCCGTGGATACAACAATCGTTAACTCCGCGGGTTAGAAATCCACATTTCTCCACATACGAGTGTTGAAAACGCGTCAAATTCGGAGTGTGCATAGAGGAGTCCTGTAGCTATTGATTGTTCTGTTCGTTAGTTTCGGAATCATCCGTTACGGAGATACAGTTGAGCAAACTACAGGCAAATTTTCCCGCTTGATTCGCGCCAATGTTATAATCACCGCCTTCCCATTCACTGAGCGGGACGTGATTTGCCAAAATCATTGGCGCGAATGAAGCGGGAAAACGTGCCCGTAGTTTGTTCAACTGTATCTCCGTAACGGATGATATAGAAATTAACGAACAGAACAAATCAATAGCTACAGGACTCCTCTATGAGCAACCCGAATTTGACGCATTTTCAACACTCGTACGTGGAGAAATGAGGATTTCTAACCCGTGGGGTTAACGATTGTTGTATCCACAGCACGGAAAATGTGTAGATCACAAAAATCGATTTTCACACAGAGAAATAGTGTGGGAATAAGTGTTCGAAATTTGAAAGGAAAACTTAGTATACCATCGCGAAGATGTGTTGTTTAGTACAACGTGCAATTTTTATAGTGATAAAATTATAACCCCACAAGCCCGATTTTGCTGGACACTGTCCCATATATAGGCACAGCGGAATTTTTTTAAAAATGCTCAAAAGATTATAATATTATTATCGTTAGAAAGAGCAAAAAAAGCTGCGTTTAAAAGTACTTTATGCGTCACCGTAGCATATTTAGCACCGGAGATATGTAGCGCCAAAGTGACAACTTTTTTAGTACAGCGGTCAATGCGTAATCGCAATAAAAACTGTGACGGTTGAGGAACAATAAAGCATAACCTAGCCATTCCGTAAGTTATTAATTCCAAACATTGCATTTAAGTGGTTCTGACTTTGTTAAGACTTTTAGAAGGTTTTTAACTAAAATTCATCACATGTATATTTTCAAATTGTGAACAAAAAACTGACTAGCATGCATACACTTGAGCACAATATCATTTAGCATTCAAGAATATTATTTTCATTGGCCACAAACACTAAATCACCAATTAAATAGTCCATGAGCATGTCAATGACCATCAATTCGTTATTCTTCAGATTCATCCATCATTCAATACTGATTTTACTTTTAGTTTTGGTAACTTGCATGCCTTATGAGTTATCTGCCCATCGTATAGCACGTTGGTAAAATTTACATGCACCTTGCAGAGAAGTTAAATTAGCAAATACTCTGGAAATGAAGGTTTGCTGCTCCTGTGGAATTGTCATAGTATATATTTTTTGCAAGATGTATAGACATCTTATGAGGCTATAAGCATGTAACTATAATCATTCACAGCTACACTTGAAAACCATAGTAGAACGTATTTTAATGGTGGTATACTACGTATAAAGGCCCTCACCTGGCTGACTATTGTACTCGTAGCAGTACCAGAGCAGCTATGGCTGTTGGGTTGACATTAACATTGTTGATTATACATGTATATGCATGTATATAATTATATTATATTATTATATTGCTGCAATCTGTTTCATAAGCGACAGCTGAAATTCTGATTCGTTTAACGAGTTCGACAAGCACCATGCTTTTGCCTCCTCTCTGAGATATCGAGATCTTCCGCTAATAGACCCGCGAGTCATATCACGCGCTTTCGGATTAGGCTCGTGGCTCTTGTTCCAGAATGGTCCATCTGGGATGCCAAGCTGCATTGGTTCTGATTTCTGAAAAGAACCCGTGGTGTTTGACGCGGATAACTGGCTATCTGTAGTACGCACACCCTCAGTGACGTAACGTAATCAAATACATTTACTGGAGAATCCTAACATTAAATACAATTTCTTAATTTTTAAGCTTTTCTGCCTTTATAGCAATGTTTAGTATGGTTAACAAATGTCCAATAAATTATTAAAAATTATATGGTTACTTTAGGGACCTCTGAAAAGTATGACATGATATTTATCTCTTAAGTCGAATTAATTCGGCCGTAATGATGCTAAGCAGCACTCATATCAAAAACCTTACAAAAACAATCCTAACTTCACAACAAATTGGAGTTAAGAGTTCAAACATTCCATATATAAAGCTACTATAATGAGCTATCTGTGCAACAAAAAGGAGCTCTTAAGTTGAACTATTTGTTGAGTTGTATAACTTGTAAGCCAAAAACCTTAACCTGAAGATACCTTAATGTTTTCACCCTGAAAATTCAGTGTCAGATAGGAATTTCGACATTTTTAGTGATCCAAACCCAAAAGCTATGGTCTAAGTTATAAAAAAAGATGTTTCTGTAGATCCTGGCGTATAGTACCATTTGATGTATCGGTCCAAAGATGTTCAGTAACTGGCGCATCGTAGAAGGTACCCTGCGCTTCGTCAAATCTTTATGAAACTTCGTAGAAAGATAGAAGGATAAATTATCTAGAGGGGAGAGTACTTACCGTGGAGGGGACGCAGCGTTTTGGAGTCGAAAATCGTGGCCAGAAAACTATATTCGGTTTGAACAACACTTAATAAATACGGTGCGTGTTTTAAAACTTAAAAACTAGTCTGGTCTATTGCTCACGCATTCGGCAGTCGTTCTGAATGCATAGTAAGCCACAATGAAGCACAATGACGCTACCAGATCGTTTTTACCAAATGGTGTCAATAAATATTTTTAAAATTGCAAACAGAAAAATTTTCTTCTGACGTCTAGGATTTTACGGTCTAAAATCAAGGATTCCGCAGTGCCTACCATTTATCGGCTATCACTGAGTACAGGGCCGAATGGAAATGAATATGCGAAAGTCCCGGGGAGGGTGCATGCGGGATGGAGGCACCCCCTGAGCCTCGTGCCCAGCTAGGGGGTATGGGGAAGCGCTGAAAGCTCCCTCATTAGGGTCTGGGGTCCAGAGCCCCAGGAGCCAACGCTTTTTTGATACAAGAACTACACAAAGCACGTATAAACGTTTAAGCATGACGAATAACGCTCGTAAATACATGCATGTATACCATGCGCGTGAATTTTTACTTGGCTCTGGACGGTACTTAAACGCGTACTGTACGTTCTCGTGTGCTGACAAAGCCGGCATGAGACGTTTGCAGGTGGTTGTGCATTCATCGTTGTCGATCGTTTCCAATACGCAAATAAAGTCGCGCGGGGTTAAATTGAATCAGTCAGGGTTACCGAAAGTCAGGCCGGGGTCCGGCCTGTGACCGGCCGGGCTGACAGCCCCGGCCTGCCAGTAGTCTCGTGCCCAGACCCAATGCATCGCAGCTGCGGATGAGTTACATTACTGAAAAGCACATACATATAACCTATTTCCTTTTCTTCCTTGACGGCCGCATCTCGAATGCGCTTGACCAGGTGGCATAAAGCTTATCGTCATCAGAAATTCAATCCTTCAGATATGCATAAGATAATCCTTTTCCCATAATAATTATGCTTCACTAATGACAGCAGTTCATGACCTTGCGGAAATGTACGCTGTACATAAACACTTCCTTCTCACTCGAACTCATTTTGAAGCACAAATTCTATGCCGGACAGGTGCAATTATATCATTTATCTCGAGCCAAGTACCATTGACCGGTTATAAACCGGCCGGCCGGTTATGTAACCGGTCAATGGCTACGCATCCGTGCGGAACATATATGTAATGTTATGTATGTTGTATTATATTGCAGCACAGGTGTGGACACAGGTTGTCAGAGTGCCAATCGTTAGAGAGGCAGAAACACAAGTGGATGACTCAGGGTTGAGGCTGGATTTGGGGGTGCGTGGTGTTTGGCAACCTCAGGCAGAGGCGCTCTTTGACTTCAAGGTCATTGATACAGATGCCCCATCATACAGCAATCGCTCGCCAGAATCAGTTCTTGAATCGGGTGCTCAGGAAAAAAAGAGAATTTACAGGCAAGCAGTTGAAGATCGGAGAGGTACTTTTACACCCTTTGTGACTTCAGTTGATGGACTTCTTCACCGGGAAGCAGAGCACTTCCTGAAGAGAATGGCCACATGTGTTGCAAGCAAATGGAAAAAGTCTTATGCACAAACATGTGGCTACATCAGAGCAAGGCTTTCATTTGCCATCATCAGAGCAGCCAGCTTATGCCTAAGGGGTTCCAGAGTAAAGTGGAGAAGTGGCCTGGGCTTTGAGGATGGGGCCGCTCTTTACTCAATCATGCATTGAACCATTTATTGGTTAAAAATTCTCATAAGTTATGTGATATGTATAATGGCTGTATGTGTGTGTATTTGCTGTAAGTTTAGTACTATTTGTACTGCAAAAAAAAAAAAAAAAATGTTGTATTATATACGTAATACTAGTATAAGGCTAGTATAAAAAGAAAGCACACGACATAATCAGTTCACATCTCAAAATTGCTTAATTGTTTATCCATATCGGAATGGCCGAGCTACTCCACAAAACCATAGTTCATTCGAAGACATTTGGAGTAAGTTTATTTGTAGCTATAAACCGCACCGCCTTGAGCTACGCTCTCTTCAGAACGCTCCGGCCAGTCACCAGGGCCTGCCCATGCAGAACTACGAGCAAATAAAGGCCCAGTGTCTCGCTAAGAAAACGCTGTTCGAAGATCCGTTTTTCCCATTGGACGACAATTTTGTGAGGTCGCACCTTCTGAACAACAACCCGCCCATCACGCATCCGCACGCATGGAAGAGACCAAAGGTAACCGCAACAATTACATTGTTGTATAGCGTTCCAATTCTTCGTACGTCGAGCACTATACAGACTCACAGATTTAAACGGAGGGAGTGTGTAGGTGCATGTTTGTTGAATACCTTTAGTAGGCGTTTTCAAATGCGATCATTGCAAATGAATAACACAATTTACCGCCATTTTTAGTACATGTAGCCCTTTTCCGCGTGCCAACTCATCATGGGGAACATTGTGGTATTAATTTGCAATGCATACACGAGCAGTGGAACCACTCTACACGTATAGGTACATGGTTACAAGTAATGAAGTAAACGTCCTTACTTTAGTTTGGTGTTGCATAACTTGCATTCCCATGCATGCAGCCTGATCAGATGAGCGCAGGTTGATAATGAATGAATTAAGGGTGAGAAATTCATCTGTGAATTTTCTTTATAGCCTATAAATCTGGGATTGTTATATTTCTGCTTACATGTAGATCAACCTGGGATCATCGAACAAAGCATAACTTGTGCATTGTTGCATGGATAACGTCACGATGATTACATGCCTCCAATAGCACGCTAGGGAAAATAGATCGATACATGTAGTCTAGCCTCTTTAAAAATACATAAATGTATAGGCTAATTCTCTTATAGGACTCTCTTCACTCAGAGTCAATGAATTAAAAACCCACACATTTTATCCGCCACGTTGGGCACATGTCGGTTATCGAGGAACTGAGGGAGTACTTAAGTGGTTCAATTAGCAACCAACCGTTTACACGCGCTTATAGTATAAAAGATATTCAAGGTGCAGCATCGGATAATATAAGCGGATATTTCGCACGAACTCGCGTAAAGGACCAATACCATAGCCGATACATGTAGGTCAGTCACCATGCAACACAACGGACAAATTATTCTATTAAACCACGTGATGCAGCATATGAGCAACCAACTTAAATTTAACGCTGTAACTGTAAGTATTAAACTCAAATGTTGTAAAGCTATCAATATTATTCTTATTATAATATACATGTATATTTTTCGTAATCCCCGTGTTTGATTTATTTTTTTTGAACAAAAAAGAAATGAAATCGTTATTATTTATACTGTCTACAAACAAAATAAACTACATCAAGTCACGAAATGATGCCGATCGAGCCAGGAGGGCTCGGGCATTTTGCCGCATCAAAACAGTGCCGAGGCGGTCGACAATACATTGCATTTAGCGTTTCAGAATTGGATGAGTGGGAGTGGATGGCCATGCAAGCGCCTGGAGGGCATACAGTTTACTTGATTTCAGTAGGCTTTAATAGCTTATAGCAATCGATCGGCATTGGATATCTTTGCCCTTCGTCATGTAGGCCTATAGCTTTTGTATGTAGCCAAAGGCAAAGCCGGGCAGCATGACAGCACATGCTCATCATCGTTGCTTTGCAATTATAACAAAGGCTGCATTATTGTAGTTATACAAACCCATGTAATCGTATATATGGGCTGTGCAATATAGAAAAAAAAAAAAAAGAAGATATAAAAACATTCATTCTGAGAAAGTTAGTGGTATATAGGATTTGAAGGCAATGGTGGTGTAAAAAGGAAGGGAACAAGGGATTGGAGATACAATAATTATTCCTACATTTAGCAACATAATTGTAATGCCATTGTACAAGGTGCTAAATATAGGAATAATTATTGTATATCCAATCCCTTGTTCCTTTCCCTTTTACACCACCATTGCCTTCAAATCCTATATACCACTAACTTTAGAATGTTTTTATATCTTGTGGGCTCAAATATAACTATGAATTGTTTAAATACTTCGTTGTTCCGAGGTGTTAAAAGTTCGTTGTTCCGAGCCGGCACTGTACTGTAGTTTCAACATACACAATGTACGTTATTGTGTATATACATGTATTTTTTGACAGGGCTTAGCCGACAACCCACAGTTTATCACTAGAGGAATTAGTCCCTGCAAAGCTGACCAGGGCATTGTCGGAGACTGCTTAGTGCTTGCAGCCATTGGGTCACTTACCCAATACCAAGCCCTCTTTGATCAGGTATACAGCCATTTGTTTGGTTTGTGCATTTATAAGTACATAGAAACTGTTGTGTTCACTTGAGCATGTACATGTACATACATGTGTTGTGTGACTGAGTGTTTGGGTGGGCGGTGGGTGTGCATGTGTGTGTGTGTGGCTTTCCACATACACACATACATATATACCTGCCAGGAACATGGGACCTTGCACACACCCCTGTAGACACTGGAGGGGGAGAAGGTCACCTGTGTATATTATGGCATTTCTCACCAATGTATCCAATTATGCAACTGTCCAAACAGGTGGTTCCCCCAAACCAAACTTTTGATGATAGCTATTGCGGCATATTTCACTTTCGCTTCTGGTACTTTGGAGAGTGGGTGGACATTGTTGTGGATGACAAACTGCCCTTCATATATGACAATCAACTCATCTTCCTAAAATCGAAGGATCCCAATGAGTTTTGGTGTGCTCTTCTTGAGAAAGCCTATGCCAAGTAAGTTGCATCTGTCTTTCTTCCCCTTTTACCAGCTGTAACCACTTATGATCCACCTCTGCCTTGCCCACCACACTCACACCTTATCACTACTGACCTCACATCCACCTCATACCCACCCCACCCCAGGCTGTATGGTGGCTACAAATACATTGAGGATGGAAGCAGTAAATCAGCCATGGAGGACTTCACTGGGGGTGTGGTTCAATCTTTTCACCTCAGACCGGAATATTATGGCTTGTTCGAGACGATTGAACGAACACTTAACCTGCACATGTCACTGCTCACCTGTTCCATCCAGACAGGGGACGCTGTTGCTCAAGAGAATGGATTGGTTACAAACCACGCCTATTCCGTCATCGGGACAGAAACGGTACACAGCAGTCTAACCACAGCAATACAACTATGGGGAGGACTGTAGGGGTCTTAGTTTCCGATTGCATATTTGTAGAAAGATATGTTGGAAGTCAATTTTTGTGATGGGATGGAATGGGGACTAGGGAGTAAGTAGTAAGGGATGGAACTATAGCTTTCCCTCAGGTCAGGTGATGGATTATTATATTTCTTAAAAACTGGACAACATACAACCACTATTACTACCAATTTAAAGGAAATGGACCCTCTTGTGCATGCATGCATGCCTTCAACATGTAGAACATTATTGGTAGCAGTGTGTGCAGTGTACATGTCACATGTGCATACGTGTTAGGATTAAGTAATTTATTTTTCATTGCGCTTCATTGGTGCTGGGTCTATAGTGATGGGGTGCCAGTGATGGGGTACCAGTGATGGGGTACCAGTGATGGGGTACCAGTGATGGGGTACCAGTGATGGGGTACCAGTGATGGGGTACCAGTGATGGGGTACCAGTGATGGGGTCTGCTGCACCAGACTCAAAGACTTTACCATGCACTTTTACAGGTCCAAGCGGATGGAAACGGAGTTCAGTTGCTTTGCATACGAAACCCATGGGGAGAAGAAATGTGGACTGGGGACTGGAGCAACAGGTAATTTGGTTACTCCATTGTGCCAATACAATGTTTACTTGATGGATGTTTAGTCCAGTATTGCTGTAGCAACATATTTGTCGGTGTGTGGTTAAATCATGGGTGCGGTTAAATAATTAGGGGGGTGTGAATACAGACTTTAGAGATGGAAGAGTGTGGTATTCATGACTGGCCCAAACCATCTGGTCATCCATCATGTGTGTTCTTGAGCATGTGCACTTTCAGCTGTTGTGTAGTGCTATTCTCTAATCTGCCCAGTGCAATATGTGTTGGGGCTGAGGAGATTACAGGGTAGATTACAGGATAGATTACAGGGATATTTGTGGTTTTATAGGTATGTTGAGGTGCTCTATAGTACCTTATGCAAGTTAAGTACATAGATGAACCAGCAGTTTTGATCAACCATGCCTACAATTGCACCCCAAAGTAGATTGTCAATAACATAAAGGTGTTGTTGGCTCTCTATAACCAATCACTAGGCAATAAACCACATCAAAACCAAGCTTCTGTTGTGGTGGGCACACCTACTCGCTATAAGGTGGTATGATGGATTGTTTCATATTGGGACCATATCATATTGCGACCCTATCATATTGGGACATATTTTTCAGCATCTATAGTTAGTCTTTTGTCATTCAGAGAATAGAATAGAATAGTCGATGCTCGAATGTAGCAGTTGGTCTATCCTAGCACTTCTAATACTTCCCTTCCTGTACTTCCCATAATGTGATTTATTCTCCCACAGCTCTGATAAGTGGGGACTGGTGCCTGATGACACTAAAAGTCGGTTGCTGGATGTTTCAAAGAGGGATGGTGTGTTCTGGATATCTTTTGATGATTTCTGTGAGAACTTCACCAATTTTGAGCTAGGGAGTGCTATTGAGCACCTCAATCCTGACGCAGCTGGTAAGAATAGCAATGGAATTGTAATAATATTTTCAAAATGCTCTCTTTAACTGACACATATGCATCATACCCACACCTCACATATGCACCACACACCACACCTACACCTCACATATGCACCACACACACCACACCTACACCTCACATGCACCACACACCACACCTATAACGCACTCACACAACATACAGTCAAAAGATGGTCTGTTATTACCAAGTCAGGCCGCTGGCTTAATTCCAACCAAACTGCTGGAGGTTGCCCTAACAACCGATCAACATTTGTGAAGAACCCTCAGTTCCTGGTAGAGCTGACGGACAGTGGAGATGGAGATGGAAAGTGTTCGTGCATTATAGCCCTCACCCAGAAGTATAGATATAGGCAAGGCCTCAGGAACCTGTCTATTGGCTTTTTCGTCTACCATGTAAGTGTGTGAGTGTTGTGTGTGCATGTGTGTGGGTGTGAGAGAGTGAAAGCCATAGTGAGGTTCCTGTCCCATTCCCGGTGCACATGATGGGTGCTGCAGTCTAGGTGAGGCATAATAGTACTAGCATGCAAAGACCTTGCAGAAATTGGAGGACTTTGTTCAGAATGGAACACTTCACTGTGTGGTTAGACTTAAACTCACTAATATTTGCAACCCAAGCAAGCAATGAGCTACGCACCGGTATGAGACCATAGTATTGTCACTGACCAGTAGTAGTTCTATAATTAGGTGACCCCCTCCCACCCCTCCACCAATATCTAGCTAAATACTCTATAAGGTGTTAAATGTACACCACTTGTGCCAAGGATTAGCCTTTTAACATTTGTTGACTATGTATGCTGATTGTACTAAAACACGTGTCCTTCCTTCCCCCCCCCCCCCCCCCCCCCCCCAGGCCCCAGATGATGGTAGTGGTGTGGTCACCCAGGACTACGTCATGAACTACCACAAGAGTGAAATTAGATCGCAGTACGATAACGTGCGGGAGATGTTGCTGACTGAAAGGCTTGACCCAGGGAAGTACGTCATTGTTCCTTCCACCTTTGAACCCTATCAAGAGGGAGAATTCCTCCTCAGGGTGTTCATCGAGAGCAGCTGAGTAATGAGGTGGGCACTTATTGAAGAATACATTTAATGCTT